>CM045497.1:58404829-58684455 GCA_024704745.1 Rosa lucieae
AGTACTAAGTAGCCAATAGTAAAGTTCAACGGGGAATCTTTCCCTAATAACATATTCACACTAAAATTGAAGCCATATATCATTCACATTGAAATTTAAACTTAGCTGAGTACTAACATGTCTTATACGAACAAAAAAGTACTAAGTAACTAATAATGAACAAGTAGAGTTCATTGGGAATTTTTTTCTAATGACATATTTACACTAAAATAGAAGCTATCATTCACATTTAAAAATCATTATTGTCTATTGAAAAATTTGGGATCAACAAAACAAGTATACTTTCAAAAATTAATTTCCTCATGTGCAATATATTGTATTCCATATTAAGAAATTTCTTTTCATATATCAACTTCCCAATCAATTTAGATATCTAGGTTTTTTTATTCAAAAAAAAAAAAAAAGATATCTTGGTTTTCAATCACCAGATTTTATGAGTTAAAATTACGATTTAAATACATTTTCTTTCCATTTTTGTGAATCCAATTTAATTTTTTACTTTTCAAATTAACTTGTTAATGTAAGGTAACTAATCTTCCATTAATTTTATTAAATTTATTTATTAAAAGATTTAAATATTACTTCAATTTACCAGATTTCATGGATTATAATTACTATTTATATATATACACACACACACACACCACATTAATTCTCCATCGAAAATATATAACTTTGTTTTTAACGAATTATATATATACATATATATACACACACCCATACTTTTTTTGAATATGTATAATGAAAAAAAATCCAAAATAATGAAAAAGAAAGAAAGGAAAAAAAACCAAACAATATGTTTTTTTAGAAGAAAATCAAAATAATTTAGAGCCGTTATATATTCAACAACATATATAATATTTTTTGACAAATTATAGATAAAATATATATATATATATATTCACAAAATATATAAATATGATTTTTTAAAGGGAAATGATGGAAAAGGTCACATTAGAGTGTGAAATGATAAAAAAGTCATCTAGTTTCCCACTTGATAAAAAGATCTACTATAAATTGTTAATAATATTAATTTAGTCCTTATTAATAATGAGATGATGTTAAAAAAGGTCAATTTTTAATTTTTCTGATGTCCATTTTGCCCTTAAAGCCAAATACACATTTATAACTATACATTCAAAAATTTTGTCTCAAATCTTCTCTCCATTTGATCAGAAATCCCAAAACAAAGCCCTGATTAGAAATCCGGTAGAAGATGAAGATGAGTGTCATCGAACTTCTGACGAGAGTCGAGGCTATCTGCAACAAGTACGACCGATATGACATCGACAAGAAGAAGGACTCTAACGTCTCCAACGACTATGTCTTCGCTCGCCTCAATCTACTCCACCGTTGAGTCCGACATTGAAGTTGTTCTTCAGGTTCAGTCTCTTTCTCAGTCTCTCTCGATTCTCTAATTTGATCTCTGTTTGGTTTCTGGTAAAGCTTGTGAAGTTGAAACGTGATAATGTAATATCTGGACGTAGGTGAATGAAATTGACTAGAATTTTAGTTATTATTTGGTCCTATTTTTAAAATTGAGACTGAAATTTGAGTAATTTTGGGTAGCGATAGAGAGAAATGAGGAGCAAAAAGGTTCCCAATCCCAACTACCACCTTTCTCGAGATCTAATGCTTTCTTTGATTCAGTTTTTGCTTTATTTTGTTTGCGAAATGAAATTTTTGGATTGCTGTTTTTTTTTGTCCAGTTTTCCATAATTGTTTGTCTTAGATGTGTTTAGCTCACGTTCTTGATTCTCAAATCATGATTTATAGGTTTTCTTTGATTGTAACCCTAACTTCAATTCTGAAATTTAACCTATGAGCAGGAGACTCCGGTTCGAGCTGCTTTAATTATGGTGAAGGTAGTATAGTAATAACTCTTTTCTTCAACTATTTCTAATGATTTCTGCTTTTCAATGTGCAATTTTGGTCAATGATTCATTAGGTTCAGTTTGTTCAATTTGTTGTTACAGTTGTGTTCTTAGCTCAGATAGTTGATTTTTGGTCATACTGTGCTTGATTCATAGTTTGGACTTTGTTTTTTATTGCTTTACTTCTCATCAAGCTTCAGATAGATCTATGAGTTTGTGAAGTTTATAGTCTCTGTTCAGATCTGGTAGTTAGCTCACTAGGAATTGCTGGCTTTAGTAGCCAGCTTTTCAATAGTAGATGTACTCTGGGAGGTTTGATTGTTATAAAAAGTGATTGATGAGTTCATATGATCTGATCTGATTGCAGCTTCGAGTATTGAGATTAATCCACAATTCATAACATTTACGCATGTTAATATGGAGTCCAATAAGTACACATGTGTTCGGAAAACGATGCCGCATAATAGTATTGTGATTATTGATATGAGTGTGCCGAATCAACGCCGACTCTGCACTTATGAATCCAAACTCCCAAATCCTTGCTTTGAAAGGTAGGTTTTAACTTCTAACTTTGTATTGACATTGATAACAGGTCATGTTTAGCCTTTTGGTATTGATCTTAATATGCTTCTGCTTAAACTTGTTGAACCTCGGTTTACTTAATTATGAGTGCATGACTTGTATTTGTAATTCAACTTTCTATTACAAGTGTTATATTTAGTGGAACTATCAGCAACTATTATATGCAGTTTAAGTGTTAGCATATTTAAATTTCTGGCTTGTTCTTGCATCTAATCATTTTACATCAAATGAGTTTTGATGCGGTCAGTAGAATATATACACAGTAATTTACAAATTACAATGTTTTACATTGCCATTGTCTTTGATAAGGAATGCACCTGAAGTGCTTCGAAGTTTTATTTTCTCTAGTTGGAGTATGTTTCAGATTTCCGTATTGTTTTAGTTTTCTTGAGCTAGCTAGTCCTATTAGAACAAGCAATCGACTTGCAGGAAACTCACATTTGAAACAAAATTTAAGGTCGAAAAAATGTGAATTGCAGGAACCAATTGCCTGTGCATGCTTGTAAGTTTTAGATAGATTATGCAATGTACCTCTTGCATTATGTTAGCTTTGTCTTTAATGATGCTAGTGATAAGTTATGCCTCAACTAGTTCATACATTACCGCATAGTCACGTGATAGAAGTGTTGTTCCAATTATCAAAATGATGATCATGATATATTCTCAAGTCTGATGCATGCTACTTATTCTTTTTCAGGGATCCACTGAATGTCCAAATATTCCTCAAAATGCATAGGTCTGATTATGCTAAAAGATGGCTGAAAGAAATGCAAAAGATTGATGAGGACCACACCTTAACTCAACTTGAAACAGCATGGCAAAATCTGGCTGTGGTAATTCATCAAAATAAATACATTGATTTTTGAATGTGGTAAGCATGAACAGATTCATCCTCTTGAGTAAAGATATTTATTATCATGCTGAAGAGCGTAATTTTCTCTTTGCAGCTAGGTAATTGTTAAGCTTAAGTATGCAGCTCTTGTTTCCATAATTCCAACAAATGTCAGTGTAGTAGTATGGCCCATTCAAATCTGGAGATTCAGTGTAAATATATCAACCATGAATACACTGGAAGGTCTAACTTGTCTACTCTATGCAGAGGATGCCTTACGAACCATGAGCTTACCTAAAGGTATACTTGTAATGTATGATGTTTTTCCTTGTTTAGTATTGTCAATAACAAACTATCTTGATGATATGAACAGCTGACCTTTGTATAGTTATAAGCAAAGATATCTAGGTCAAAGAGTTGGATTCACTAGATGTAACTTTCCTTGCATAGTTATAAGCAAAGATATCTAGATGAAAGAGTTTGTTTCACGAGGGCAAAACATTTTTCATGAACTTTTTTTTCTGTGATGTTCATGTTTACGCTTTATATGCATCTGCTTTTTCTAATACAATTCTGATTTTGTGTTTTTGGCTCCTACCCCAACATATACAGAGAATGTCTTGAATTTTGCATATAAGCTTTTGGAAAATGCACAAAGAGTCTACTTAATATCACACTTATGAACGCAGTTGAATTTGTACAAAGCCATAGCAAAAATTGGTTTCGAGAAAAGGATAGCTCTCTGATCTAGTTATAGGCTAAAATCAGTAGATTTTTTTTTATCTCATTATTGTATATATTTGTATCAGGAGCGGTGTATCTAATTTGTCCATCACTATAATCCAGAATAGTTTATACTTGAATAAATTGATAGCACCTTGCATTCATTTACTTCACTGCCGTAAATTGAGAAACCTTCTATAAAGATCAATTACACTATTAAACAATGACATGGCTATAACAGTGGCAAAAGTGACTTTGCCAGGACTTGGTAAGTGACATGTGATTGACAGTGACTTGGTCAGTGACTTCAGTTACATGATCAGTGACTTGCCCAGTGACTTGATGTTAACATTGACTTGATTAGTGACCTTACTAATTAAGGACTTGGGCTGGCTGATGACTTCATTGGCCTGTGACATGGCTAGTCACTTGGCTAGTGAGGTGTGTAATAGTGAGTTGACCAGTGACTGTTAAAGTCAGTAAGTAACTGATCATGTAACTGTCAATCACATGTCATTTTCCAAGTCACTAGCCAGGTTATATTGCTTGTCACATAGTCATTGTTATACACACGTTACTGACCAAGTTACTAGCCAAATCACATTGCATGTCACTGATTTTGTCTTTGTTATTCACGTCACTGATCAAGTCATTAGCCAGTGAAGTATCTGACCATGTAACTTTCAAAGTCAGTAAGTAATTGATCATGTAACAGTCAATCATATGTCATTTGCCAAGTCACTGGCCAGGTTATATTGCATGTCACATGGTCATTGTTATACACACGTCACTGACCAAGTTACTAGCCAAATCACATTGCATGTCACTGACTATGTCCTTATTATACACGTCACTGATCAAGTCACTAGCCAGTGAAGTAACTGACTATGTAACTATCAAAGTCAGTAAGTAACTGATCATGTAACTGTCAATCACATGTCATTTGCCAAGATTCCTCTACAAATCAAAAAACCAGTGCTCACCAATTACATACAGCTAAACTATTCATGATTCCTCTATAAAATTTGCGGCGGTATATATGTAATGACATCATTGTTCATGCTATGCATATGAATTATTATCAAGAAATTTATTCAACAATTCATCTTACATTCAAGCAAACACATAAAAACTCGGTTATAAAAATAAAACACAGCAAGACTAAACTGAAGAAGAAATCACCCCAAACCCAACATTGTCATACTGCCTCATCTTTTATGGGTCAGATAAGATGCCATACAAAAATGCAACCTCCTCAAACTATTCTGCTGCTTCCGGATTGCTTGTATTCTTGTCTAGATGATACCTAATCCATAATTTGGTTCAAAACAATATTGCATGTGAAACCATTTCCAAGACTAGCATCATAATTACTTGACTAAATAAATTGAATGCTAAACGTCTAAACTTTTGGTCATTCCACTTAAAACTTAAACTTCCCAAAAAAATCTCAAAACCCAACAAGAATTCATACAAAGCAAACACCAAAGTTGAGCCGTCGATTTATCCCATTTCATAGTGATCATAGCAACCAAAGAAAGGAAGAGGATCAAAACGCACCTTTTCAGATATGGAACAATGAATTTCAACCATAATCAATTTCTAGCCACAAGTTTTTTAGAGACAATAAATCAAACAGTTCATCTGCAATTTTGGACATCTTAGAATGGCTGTATATGACGCAACTGCCTCAAGTCCCCATAAATGGTTCAGTTGGAAGCTGAAATTCTAACCGAGCTCCAAAATCATGCATGCTCAAACTTCTTTCACTCTAATTCATTCAAAAAGGGATTAGAGTAGCTAACATTTAAATCTAAAAAAAAAACACCAGAATTGAACAAATGCTCTAAAAGCAAACTTTGTTTCAACATAATTCAAATCATGCAACACCCAAACCAACCAATATCAGATTAAAAAATGGCATCATAATAACGCATGATAAATAAACAAAAACAATAGCAAAGATAATAGCTTTTCCAATGCTCCACTAGTGTCCAGCAAAACACATAAGACAAATTCATGTGATCATAAACAATCAAGATCAATTGAAAACATGAAAATGAACCACCTTTACCTTGAAATTCTCATTGCCAACCTGGTTCTCTAGTTCTGCAGCTTTGAATTCCCAACCATCATCGTCGTCGTCATCAAAATTTGAGATTCAAAAATGGCATCGTAATTTAAAATAGGTTTTGAAATTACGCCGGAGACGGAGATCTAGTAGGCCGAGTCGTCAAAATCGCCAGAAGACCGCTCCCGCCGATTGGTGCCATTGCTGGAGTAAGAAGACGGTAGCTGTATGAGGCGGCTGACCATAGAATTGGAAACTGAGTTCATCATCCTCGTCGTCATCATCGATCATCGTCTGCAATGGAGGATGGTGACTCGATTTCCGGTGGATTTGAGAGAGAGCGAGAGGGGTTATTCTAAAATGGACGGGGAAGAGAGAGCTGATGGCATGAGTTGTAATTAAATTTAACTCTAATGGTAGGTTGCAAAGAGGTGACCTTAATTATCATGAGAATATTTGTGTATCCTGAATTATAATAAGACACTTCAAAATAACCTCTTTTATCATTAGCCCTTTTTTTTAGACGAATTATATATCTATACTATTATTAAAAGAAGAGCTTTTGTTAGCCAAAATGCATTTGAAATTACATATGGATCCTTACATCATATATTAATTTGAAATTATATTTAATAACTAAGGGATAAGAAGGTAAATAACAAAATTAAAATTGAAAAAAATAAGAAAACAATAATTTATTTATCTGCAGTTAACTTCCCACTTACCCACTATATGCATTTCATCTAAGACAAAACTTCCCACTATTTGTAGGGGTGTGCAAAACAAGATACAAACCGGCCAAACCGGTCGAAACCGACAGGTAAATATGGTTTGGTTAAGGTTTTTTAACTTTAAAATATGAAAGCCGGTTCAATACCGAACCAAACCGTTTATGAATTGGTTTGGTTTGGTTTTTCTTTTACTTAAACTGCGAAACCCGAACCGACCGGTATGTATTAAATATAATAGGAAAAAAATTTAAATTTATATACATAATATATATATATATATATATATTTGTGGGTAGTCTTTTATAAGTAAGTTATAAATCTCTAATTCTAATTTGATTCTCAAAATGATATACTACCATATTGAATCCTATACCTAAAAGGCTTAAAACCCAAGTGAATCATTTTGAAACTATTTTGGATTTTGTTCTTTGAATATTAGTTTTGGATTTTGATTATTAAATAATATAAATTGAGTTTTAGTATTTTTACTATGAATTTTTCGTAAACAAAACGTCAATGCTATATAGGTTAAAACGGTAAAACCGCCTTACCGACCGAACTAAACCATCTTTAAATGGATTGGATTGGATCTGATTAAGTTTATTTTCTTCGATGACCGGTTGTCTAAAATGTCTAAACTGCTTACTTTGGCATAGAGATGGTTTGAAGTCAAAACCGATCCAATCCAATATGCGTGCAGCCCTAACTATTTGTAATAACTCCCCACTTATTTTGAAAAAAGTTTTTTCATATCTATTTAATTAATAATTATTCACACCCGTCGGGCGTGTTTTGTTCTAGTATATAATATAAAAAGAAAAAGAAAAAGAATAAAATAAAATAATATATATTTTCTAGAAGAAAGCTAAATTAATAAGGTATATATGTGACATGACATGATTTGATAAATTAATAAGGTATATATGTGACATGACTTGACACCTAAAATTGAGGTTACAAATTTTAGGCCTCGATGAGGCCCTATATCATTGCCCTATACACACACACACAAAATCTCCGATTGCTGGGTGACCACTCTTGGAACTGACGGACAAAATCTCTGTACATGATACACGTACGAATCCATGTGATCATCCCCATCAAATGCTCATTGATGTCCTTCTCAATAAATATTATGGTTGTATGTACGGTGGCTTTAATCTTATAGTCATTTATATCACTCCTTTGCTTAATTAAGGGCTTAATCAACTGGAGTATGTTGTTTTTAATCAGGAGCAAAAGATCCAAGATGAAAAGAAGATATCGCGAAAGTGTTTCACTGGCTTTTGGAATTTTGCACATTTACCAACCATATTGCTGATTACACGAATGAATGAGTTCATTCTTGGGGCTTCTTTGTTTTCTTGGTTTCTGCATATATAAACTTATAATCAACTGAATCAGAATTTGAGGATCTTGTCCTGGAGTGTTGTCCACCTTAATTCTTCCACCTGTATATTTCTATCTAATCCACGCTCAGTTACAGTACTGGTATGATATATTGAGCAAATATACAGAGGAGGTTCATATTCCGAAATTAAACAAGTTCAAGGGCATAGCACATGGTTTTGTTCCCACCATCCCACCAGCTAGCACAGGCTGTCCAGATTCATTTGCTGCGGTTTTAAGGTTTTCTGCGACAAATTAAAGGATTCTAAACACCCATCGAGGACTGAGATTATGGGACGTGGTGTTTTTTTTTTAAATTATAATTTTTTTTTTTTAATACTTGCAGGATAATTTTTTTTTGAACACCGCCTTCAATTGCAGACCGCAAAGAAGGATTGCCCGAGTATTCAACCATTCATATAGGATGGAAGTGGGGTCTTCAACTTAAAGTCCATTGGTGGAGGGTCACGGATTGCAATTGAATTGTAGCAACAGAGTCACCTAAACTATAAGCCAAATCATATCCTGATCGATCTTTTCCCATTTCTTTAGTTACGAGGTATTCATTTTTACCTGACATATAAAGATGACGATACCTTGATCTTGAGCTTTGCCGTTGGACTAAAATAATGGAACCACTTGGACGAGGTAGAAGAAGAAGTTGAATTACGACATGACCCACCATTGAAATTAATTGCCGAGCTGCCCCATCCCAGTGGGCAACAGCCGAGTGAGCCGACGAGTAATGCCCCTCTTGACCTTCTGTATTACTCCAAACAAACCCAATTAATAATCCCAGCTTTGCATTCAATTGCAACTCTAGAAACTAGTCATCTATCACAACTCTGCATCATAATGATAACTGATAAGTAACCAAATGCATCCCCATTTTCCATGAAAAATTTTACGGATAAATAACCAAATGTATCCCCATTTTCCATGAAAAATTTTACGGATAAGACTCGAAGCGTGTCTGATAACTATCATTATTTTTGTAAATAAAATACGGTCGAAAAATTATTTCCAAGTATTATATTACAAAAGTAACGAAGCTGTTAAAGAAATTCACCATAGATGAAAGTATGTAACACTATCTTACATTAAAAAAAAAAGAAATAAAAAATGAAAATAAATAAATAAAAGTTTTTTTTTTTTTGCTAAAATATGAGAAGATTTAAATTGCATTTGTGAGATACGGTACAAACAATTATCCCAAGCTACACGGAACCTCCATGGAACAAGATGAGGTGCACGAAGGAAATTAAGTACCATAGCTGAATCAACTTCAAGCCAAATGTGCTTCCACTCCCTAACCCAAGCAAGCTCAATTGCCTGAATAACCGCCATGATCTCCGCATCGACGGAACTAGGAATCTCAAGATTAGAAGCAAAAGCACCCATAAAAGAGCCCTGATAGTCCCTAAACACTCAACCGCAACCTACTCTTCCCGAAACACATTGCCATGCACCATCTGTATTAATCTTCACCCAGCTCATAATTGGAGGAATCCAATTAACCTCAACAATCCTTGGACTTCGACGAGGACGACAACTAACCCCAAAAAATTTTAAGATTTGAAGCTCAACCACTG
Source organism: Rosa lucieae (assembly GCA_024704745.1). Taxonomy (NCBI): domain Eukaryota; kingdom Viridiplantae; phylum Streptophyta; class Magnoliopsida; order Rosales; family Rosaceae; genus Rosa; species Rosa lucieae. The sequence goes on from CM045497.1 coordinate 58,414,624, forward strand.
AATTATACATACTCCCTGTGGCTAGTTTACTAACAGCTTGAACATGACCCATAATTAACCTCTTCGTGGCCTCCATAGTAACCACACAATTATCATGCTTCATTTTGTTTCTAGCTCTCTATATAAACCACAAAGTAGTGGTAAAACAAATAAGCCAAACTTGCTTTACTTGGGAGCATATGAACGACGCAAAAAGTTCTTAAAAGCAAACGTAAAATCTAGTACACTTCAAAGACCCCTAGAATACGGTCGTTGAATAGTCCTGAAACTGACCCAAAGAAAATAGAGGCGCTGTTTTACAATTCAAATTCTACCCCAACTGAAACGAAATGAGGTTTAAGCAATTGCAGCTGACTAGCTGAGTGTGTGAATGAAAAGAAAGCGGCTTTCAGAGAAATTGAAATGGGACATTGAAAAAAGATTTAAATATCAATCTCCTATTCGATCTGTCAATGAACAACAAGACCACCTCTTTTGACAGTTTCTTTAAAAACAAACGCACACAGACCACACCTCAGATCTCTCAAAATTGTGACACAAAAAAACAGATTCAGCAAAAAGCCAGAGCCACCCATGACGCAAAACCACTTGCTTATTAAGCCTCAGCTTCTTAAAGTGGGGAGGTGAGAGCTACCTCACTCTCTCTTTCTGTCTGGGTTTGTTTGTCATAATCTTCTTGTATATCAGACGCTACTGCCCTGTTCCTGATTCTCTTCACATCAAAATCTTTGTTTCTCTGCAACATGCTTCCATTTCATGGCTAACCCATTTCTTATAGCGGTTGGTTTTCCTCTTTTCTGGCCTAAATTTTGGTTCTTTATCATCCGTTGACGTTGTTCTACTTTTTATCACATTTTTAAGTTCACACCTCAATTGGGTTTTCGTCAATTTTGGTGTTGCTAAAAGTTCCGAATATAGAGTTGCAGCCACCGAGCTTGGTATTCAACGCAATGATGTTAAGGATTTAAAGGTGGTTGGCAGATAGCAAAAGTTAAATCCATGTGTTAAACAGTTGAAACTCTTTCTCTAGTTCACATATGTGTTCTCATCTTGATTCTAAGCGGGTCAAAGTTATCTTATTTTCATCTCTGTCAATCATTTCTCTTCTCCTCTCTTTCAATTCAGCTTCATCTCTCTTCTTCTGTGCTTCCTTTTGGTAATGGACTTTTTTCTTCTAGAAACTATGGGGATTCTATTTATAGTGGAAATTGGGTAGATTCAGTTTCTGAACCTTGATCCTGTGATTAGCTACCTCATTTTTATTTTTTTTGTCTTTTTTCTTTGTATCCCTTTTTCTGGTGTGAAGAATTCTAGTCTATTCTTTGGTTGGCTGTGTTGTCTTCTTCAATCGTTTATTTTCCAAAATCTTAGCTGAATACTGGTTCTTAGAGTAGCAATGGGAGGTTGGAATCTCATTCATTTCATAGGCTTCATATTGTTGTCTGTTCTCCTCTTGTCGGAGACCTGCCTGGCTAGTGTTAAAAATTTTGGGAAAATTAGTCCGGGGTTTCAAGGGGCTCAGATGGATTGGATTGACAATAATGGGCTGTTTCTCTTGTCTAATCAATCCGATTTTGCTTTTGGCTTCGTCACCACTCCTCAAGATGTCACTTTGTTCCTGCTTTGTATTGTCCACATGGACGGCAGGAATATAGTATGGACTGCAAACAGGGGTTCCCCAGTTTCTAATTCTGATAAATTTGTGTTTGATGATAAGGGTAGTGTGTCGTTGCTAAAAGGTGGAAGTGTGGTTTGGTCTATAGATACTGGTGGCAAATCAGTTTCTGCAATGGAATTGCAGGACTCTGGAAATTTGGTTTTGCTTGGGGATGACAATGGGGTAGTTTGGCAGAGTTTTAGTCATCCAACTGATACTCTATTATGGAACCAGGAGTTTCAGGAAGGAATGAAACTTCAAAGCGAACCAAGCTCCAACAATGTGACCTATATTCTAGAAATCAAGTCCGGCGACTTGATTCTCTCTGCAGGTTTCCAAACACCACAGCCTTATTGGTCCATGGAGAAGGAAAGCCGTAAAACAATCAACACAGATGGTGGGGCAGTCACTTCAGCTTCTATCAGTGCAAATTCATGGAAGTTTTATGATAGTTCTAAAGTGCTATTATGGCAATTTATTTTCTCATCCAATGTTGATGCTAATGCCACATGGATTGCAGTTTTGGGAAATGATGGGTTTATTTCTTTTTCCAATCTTCAGAACGGAGATTCAAATGGTCCTTCAACAACGAAAATACCAGGGGACTCATGCAGCACCCCCGAACCTTGTGATGCATATTTTGAATGTTTCAGCAACAACAAGTGCCAGTGCCCTTCAGGTCTCAGCTCCCATGCGAATTGCAAGTCGGGGATTGTCACCTCATGTTCAAAGGGTTCTACAACGCTTACAAGTGCTGGTGATGGGCTTTATTATTTTGCATTGGGATTTGTTTCACCCTCTTCAAGAACTGACTTGGAAGGTTGCAAAAGCTCCTGCCTCGGTAATTGTTCATGTGTTGCTCTGTTCTATCAAAACAGTACAAGAAGTTGTTTTATGTTTGACAGGATAGGTAGCTTCCAAGATTCCGATTCCGATTCCCACAAGGGCTTTGTTTCTTATGTTAAAGTGTTGAGTGATGGAGGCAGTGGGGGCAGCGGAAGCAAGAAACACTTCCCTTATGTTGCGATCATTGCTGTTTCGACAGTAGTTGTTATCTGTGGCCTACTCTTTGCAGGATACCGATACTACCAGAGGAAGAGAGATGCACCACCATCTCCTGAAGATGCTTCAGAAGAGGATAATTTCCTGGAAAATTTAACTGGGATGCCAATCCGTTTCAGTTACAAGGATCTTGAAACTGCAACTAACAACTTCTCAAAGAAGCTTGGGCAAGGAGGTTTTGGCTCGGTTTATGAAGGGGTTCTCCCAGATGGAACTCGACTTGCTGTGAAGAAGTTGGAAGGCATCGGTCAGGGAAAGAAAGAGTTTCGAGCTGAAGTTAGCATCATAGGCAGTATCCATCACCTGCACTTGGTCCGGCTCCGGGGCTTCTGTGCAGAAGGGAGCTATCGACTTCTTGCTTACGAGTACATGGCAAATGGATCCCTGGACAAATGGATATTCAGGAAAAAAGATGAAGAGTTCCTATTGGATTGGGAGACAAGATTCAACATAGCAGTGGGTACAGCCAAAGGACTAGCTTATCTCCATGAAGATTGTGATTCAAAGATTATTCACTGCGACATAAAGCCTGAAAACGTGCTCCTCGACAACAATTACCATGCCAAAGTCTCAGATTTCGGTTTGGCAAAGCTGATGACCCGGGAGCAGAGCCATGTCTTCACAACAATGCGAGGAACTCGAGGGTACCTTGCCCCAGAGTGGATCACAAACTACGCTATTTCGGAGAAAAGTGACGTGTACAGCTACGGAATGCTGCTGCTGGAGATCATTGGTGGAAGAAAGAACTATGACCCATCAGAAACCTCTGGAAAATCGCATTTTCCATCGTATGCCTTCAAGATGTTGGAAGAAGGGAAACTCAAGGACATCTTCGACCCCAAGGTGAATATAGATGACGTTGACGAGAGGGTGTCTACTGCGGTTATGGTAGCATTGTGGTGTATACAGGAAGACATGACTTTGAGGCCGGCAATGACGAAGGTTGTCCAAATGCTTGAAGGCATCTGCTCCGTTCCTCAGCCTCCAACTTCCTCAACAATGGGGTCACGCCTTCACTCGAGTTTCTTCAAATCAATGAGTGAAGGGGGGACTTCCTCAGGTCCATCGGACTGCAACAGCGATGCCCTTTCTGCAGTGCGCCTTTCCGGGCCAAGATAACATTTGCTGAATATGGGAGTGACAGTTGGTTCTTGAGCATTCATGGATGACTAAGCTTAAATGCTTAATGTGTATGCAAAATCTTTTCTCCCATATATCGTGTATATTTCCTTGATTACTTATAGTTTGTAACATGTAGCCTCTACTATTTGAGCTAAATCATTCTGCTTGTTCTGTAAATAACGAGTGTCGATTGTAGTTGAGTTTTGCACAGTAGAGAAAATTGTAAGAGATCTTTCAGTGTTACAAAAGCATAAAATGGAAGGATAGATGTGCAATTTTTAGATCCCTAAACAACAACCACAGACAAATTGGAATGATTATAATCTCTCTAATGATTCAGATTTGGATACTTTACAAAAGATTTCACTAATGGGCCTGCACCAGCGTCGCCGCCGCGTCTTCAGGTAAAACCTTAAACCCTGTTCCTTAATGCACCAAATGTTTAATGTCGCAGGTAAAGATCACATCTTTGGTAGAAAGGGACAGGAATTTCTCGAATTTAGGGGGCCATCATTGAATTTGAGTCAACACCCCGGTTGACGGGTATTGGCATGACCGCCACTAATTTGATTGAAACTAAGACTAATATCGCTAATGCAGAACTTATAATATACTCTCAACGCAGAATATATAAGGTCTCGTTTTCCTCTTCTCCGGCTTTAATTCCAGTTGTTTCTCATCATCAATTGAGATTGGTAAGCCTCTTGATTTACCCATCTCAACTTGGTTTTTGTCAAATTTGGGGTTTTTATTTATTTATTTTTAATTCCCAAGTATAGACTTCTCCCACTACTATCACTGAACTTCGCATAACTGTCTCCTTATAGAAATTTTGGGTATTTTGCTGTATTCAAAGCATTGAGGTATCATGGATAGTTAGATCCATCTGTGATTTCTCCTGTTCACATTTATTTGTTCTGATCTCATTCCTTACATTTCTTACTGGTGAAAGTAGGGAAACTTCTTTTCTTTTCCATCAGCTAGTCATTTATGTTCTGCTCCTGTATGCTACAACACCTTTTCTCTTGATTCAGCTTAGTTTGTCTTTTCTTACACTTCCCCTCCTGTATTGTCATTTTGAATAAATTTGGGATTATGCTTGCAGTGGAGATGTGTTAGATTCAGTTTCTGAACCTAGATGATTGGGTACCTATTCAAAGTTTCAAACACTTGAAGAAGTCAAGTGCTTATTATTTTCACATCGTCCTTCGCTTTATGGTCCTTTCTAGTGGAAGTCTCTTTTGTAATCTTTGAGTCTCAAAATATTAGCTAAACACTGGTTGTTATAGTTGCCATGGGAGGTTGGAACTTCATTCATTTCACAGGCTTCATACTTGTGTATGTTCTCCTTTTGTCTGAAACCTGCCTGGCTAGTGTTCGATATTTTGGGAAAATTAGTCCCGGGTTTCAAGGAGCTCGGCAGGAGGATTGGATTGATAATGATGGGTTGTTACTCAGCTGAATTTGGTTTTGGCTTCTACCCTACTCCCCAGGATGTCACATTGTTTCTGCTAGTTGTGATTCACATGAACACTTATGCAGTAGTCTGGGCTGCAAATAGGGGTTCTCCAGTTTCAAATACTGATAAGTTTGTGTTTGATGACAAGGGTAGTGTGTCTTTGCAAAAGAGTGGAAGTGTGGTTTGGTCTATAGATACTGGTGGCAAAACAGTTACTGCAATGGAATTGCGGGACTCAGGAAATTTGGTTTTGCTTGGTGATGACAATGGAGTAGTTAGTTTGGCAGAGTTTTAGTCATCCAACTAATACCCTGTTATGGAACCAGGATTTTCAAGAAGGAATGAAACTTGTGGGCGATCCAAGCTCCAACAACGTGCGCTATATTCTCGAAATCAAGTTTGGTGACATGATTCTTTCTTCAGGTTTCCAAACACCACAGCCTTATTGGTCTTTGGGGAACTAAAGCCGTAAAACAGTCAACAAAGATGGCGGGGAAATCACTTCAGCATCTATTAGTGCAAATTCTTGGAAGTTCTATGATCAAAGGAAAGTGCTACTTCGGCAGTTTATTTTCTCGGACAATGCTGATGCAAATGCCTCATGGATTGCAGTTTTGGGAAATGATGGAGTTATTTCTTTCTTCAATCTTCAGAATGGAGGTCCAAGTGGTCCTTCTCCTTCCACAACAAAAATACCTGGAGGAGACTCATGCAGCACCCCGGAAGCTTGTGCTCCATATTTTGAATGTTTGAGTGACAACTCCTGCCAGTGCCCTTCAGGTCTTAGCTCCCGTTCTAATTGTACGACGGGGATTGTCTCTTCATGTGATCCTTCAGAGGGTTCCATAGAGCTTGTAAATGCTGGTGATGGGCTCTATTATATTCCGCTGCTATTTGTTTCACCCTCTTCGAAAACTGATTTGGAGGGTTGCCAAAAATCTTGCATCGGCAACTGTTCATGTGTTGCTTTGTTCTTCCAAAACAGTACAAGAAATTGTTATCTGTTTGACAGGATAGGTAGCTTCGAGAAGGGCTCTGGTTTTGCTTCTTACGTTAAGGTCCTGAGTAATGGAGCTGGCGGCAGTGGGGGAAGTCGAAGCAGAAGCAAGAAATGGTTCCCTTTCATTATGATAGCAGCTATTTCAATAATACTTGTTATCTGTGGCTTACTTTATGTGGGATACAATCACTACATGAAGAGAAACTCACCAGGATCTCTTGAAGCAACTTCAGAAGAGAATAGTATCTACGAAAATATGGCTGGTATGCCCGTCCGTTTCAGTTACAAGAATCTACAAACTGCAGCGAATAACTTCTCAAAGAAGCTTGGGCAAGGAGGTTTTGGATCAGTTTATGAAGGAGTTCTTCCAGATGGAACCCAACTGGCTGTGAAGAAGTTGGAAGGAATTGGTCAGGGGCAGAAAGAGTTCCGAGCTGAAGTAACCACCATTGGCAGTATCCATCATTTTCACTTGGTCCGGCTCAAAGGATTCTGTGCAGAAGGAAGCCAGAGACTTCTTGCTTATGAATACATGGCAAATGGTTCCCTGGATAAATGGATTTTCAAGAAAACAAATGAAGAATGCTTATTGGATTGGGAGACAAGATTTAGTATAGCATTGGGTACAGCAAAAGGACTAGCTTATCTCCATGAAGAATGTGATTCAAAGATTATTCACTGTGACATAAAGCCTCAAAACGTGCTCCTTGACAATAATTACCATGCCAAAGTCTCAGACTTTGGTTTGGCAAAGCTAATGACCAAGGAGCAGAGCCATGCTTTCACAACACTTCGAGGAACTCGGGGTTACCTTGCACCGGAGTGGATCACAAACCGTTCTATATCGGAGAAGAGTGATGTGTATAGCTATGGAATGCTGTTGCTAGAGAGAACTATGACCAATCAGAAAGTTCTGAAAAATCTCAATTTCCATCCTATGCCTTCAAGATGCTAAATGAAAGCAAAATGAAGGACATTGTCGACTCCAAGCTGAAGATAGATGACGCCGACGAGAGGGCTGCTACGGCGATTATTGTTGCATTGTGGTGTATACAGCAAGACATGTCTTTGAGGCCATCAATGGCCAAGGTTGTCCAAATCTTTGAAGGGGTCTGTCCTGTTCCTCAGCCTCCAACTTCCTCAGCAATGATTTTTTCTTCAACAATGACTTCCTCAGGACCAACATGCTGCTACAGTGGTGCCTCTTTTTCTGCAGAGCATCTTTCTGGACCAAGATACACATTTGTTGTGAACATGAGAAGAGAATTTCTTGAAGCCATTGTTGGCATTACTTTTTTTTTTTTTTGGGTGCATGCATTTTCATTTCCCAAATTTCTGTATCTTTATTTGATCACTCAATGTAACACATTTTTTTTTTTTTTGAGGGGAATGAAAGACTAATTCATTGATGGAATATCATTACAATCAGAGATTAATCTATCCTTCACAGACGAAGAAATACATGAAAAAAAATCTAGTTGAAAATCAGTAAACTTTGCTTTCTGAGCTAAAATATGAGCCACCCCATTGGCCTGTCTACCAACCTTAACAACACGAGCATCGTGCAGCAAATCCCGTAGGTCCGCTAGCAGAAAGCCAAGATCCGACAAATCCAATGAAGAAGAGGATATAGCTGACTCAATGTAACACTATTTGATAAAGAAAAAAGAAGTATTATTGTGTTGCAAATTTTTTTTATGTGATTTTGATTTTTGACCAAAAATTGTAGTGTTCTACGGTATTTTATAAAATTTAAATTAGTGATATACTTCACGCATTCTAACGTCTGCGGAGTTCACAGCAGAGAAGGACATACGTAATCTGCTAGTGTATAATAGAGCCCCTGCACTCGATGGCATGTGATTAGGGCCCTCTGCAACTAAAACCTCTCTTAAAATTTGAAGCCCCCATTTGATTCCTAACCGTCCGTTAAAGATGGCATCATCATCAACTACCTCCACCGCCGTCTCCCTCCTCTGCCCCGCAACCTCTTCCTCCAGATTTCCATTCAGTACAACTCTTCCCGCCAAATCCTCACCAACGCTCAATTTTCGCGCCAACTCTCTCCCCGCCACCCATGCATCTTCTTCTTCTTCTTCGTCTTCAGGTAACAGCAAATCAAACCCTAACGAAACTGGATTGTTTGCTTAGAAAATGAAAGGAAATAGTATTCCTATTCAATTTTACAGGTAAAGATGAGATTTTGGGGAGAAGAGGACTGGTGTTCACACTCACAGCCACACTGCCATTGCTTCTTCCTTTCTCGGAATCCATGGAGGCCTTCACAGCCAAGGCGGTGGAGTGAGTCAAACAAAACGCCCTAAACCCCCAATCTTAACATTTTCGTTCTTTCGGAATTTTAATATGTGTCAAGTAATTATTTGGTTTTGCTTGTGGAATTTGAAAGGCCAGATACAAGTATATATGAGGTTATGAAGGAAGAGATTAGGAAAGTTGTGTCTAAGGGCAAAGCTGCTGGTGTGCTTCGTTTTGTATTTCACGATGCAGGGACCTTTCAATTGGATGACAATTCGGGTAAATTATCCGAGTTTCTTTCAAATTAGGCTCTGTTATCTGGGTTTATAGCCCTATGCATTTTGATTTACTATTGGTATGGCAGGTGGGATGAATGGTTCAGTCATATATGAACTCGATAGACCCGAAAATAAAGGTCTTAAAACTCCTTTTAAGGCATGCATCTCTAGCACTGTCTCCTTTCTCAAGTTCCTGTTTTGTTGAGTTCAATAGTGAGTAAATTTAATTTTTTATATGATGTACTACCAGCTAACTCCTGGGTGGATTAAATTGTTGGTTAGATTTTAGAGAAAGCAAAGACTGAGGTGGATGCAGTACAACCAGGTCTGTTTCTTCTGATATACAGTTAGACAGGGTTTTTGTATTAATGGATGATTTGGTACTCTGCTAACATTCTGTGGATGTTTCCGATGATTAGTATCGTGGGCAGACATGATTGCTGTGGCTGGAGCTGAAGCAGTTTCAGTATGTGGAGGTCCGACTATCCCAGTTGCATTGGGCAGACTAGACTCAAAGTAAGCTAACAAAGAAAGCAACCTCATGATTGAGTATAAACCATTCAATTGCCTAGTATGGGTAGGATACTTGACATTAAAAATAGACTTAAGAGAACTTTAAGTCTTGTGTATCTGCAGCATTAATGTGTTTCGAATTCATTGCTGTTGCTGAGATATATGACTCTCTCATCATTTTCCAGGGAGCCTGATCCTGAAGGAAAACTTCCTGAAGAAACTCTTGATGCATATGGTCTAAAGCAAAGCTTTCGAGCAAAAGGCTTATCGTGAGTTCATATATGTTGAAGATTCCTTTTTCCAATTTGGATGTTCTAGATTTAAAGTTGTTAACCAGATTTAAAGCAAAGTTCTAGATCTCTTTCACTTTAGTTGGTATAGGTTTAAAGTAAACCATGATTGTGTCTTCTGTTTGCAGAACTCAAGAACTTGTTGCTCTGTCAGGTGCCCATACTCTGGGAAATAAAGGTTTTGGAAGCCCGACTGTTTTTGACAATTCATACTTCAAAGTTCTTCTTGAGGAATCTGTGTCCTCAGGTAAATAGTAAGATGGATAAAAGATTTTTTCTTTCTTTTTCCCCTTCATTGTTTGATTACTTGTACACTATGGATGCAGGTAGTATGTCAAGCATGACTGGACTTCCTTCAGATCGCGCACTTCCCAAGGATGGTGAATGCTTAAGGTCTATTTCCTCTCAAAAAACTTTAAGATATGTGTTTTAAGCAATTGAGCTAGTAGAATCAGTTACTCAAACAAGAATCATTAATTCCCCTCTGCCAAGATTTAAGGTAAGAGCCATTGTCTTATAAAAATCAAATTTTGTGGAACAATCAATCCACAAATTCTTCGAAGTAGCTGAAAATTTGAAATTAGTGTGATCTCACAAATTACAATAAAGATTCTTTCAAAAATTAATGGTTTATATCTGTACCCAATTATTCTAAAAAAAAATAATAATAATAATATCTGTACCCAATAATCTGGATATGGAATGAACAATATTTTGTCACGGTGAGTTGATGCTACTGTGAAGAAGGCTTTAGCTTGTACAGTGCCTTATGCTCACCAATTTTATGAATGACCATCTACATTCTTTCTTTTCTTATTTTCACCAGAAGAAAGATGAATATACATGCGCTGTATACCCATCAACTAAGACTACAAATAGTTACCTGTATTAGCATGTTATGTTTATGAATATTTTCTCTTCTTCCGCATATCCAACTAAAGAAAAGCTCTTTTCATGAACAGATGGATAAAAAAGTATGCTGACAATGAGAACAGTTTCTTTGAAGATTTTGAAAAGGCTTACATCAAGTTGGTCAATTCAGGAGCAAGGTGGAAGAGCTTGTGAATATTTGCAGCAGCAGATCATGTTTTTGATTGGGCCTGCAGCCTGCTCCATGCAGAAATGAATACAGTAAAGAGTTGAAGAAGTATACCAAATGCGCAACCATAGCCTCCTATAAACAGTTCAAAGTGAAAGCAGGCTCAGGGTTGGTTGGGCTTGAGGTAGACAGGACACTTGAATAGGTACGTGCCCAAAGTTAGGTAAATCCTCAATATAGATGATTAGCTGCGAACATTAATCATATGTTTAGCGGAAAGAGTGGAAGGTCTGATGACCCAGACAAGACTTTATCTTATATAATCATTATTATCCATCAAATGATATAGGTTCTTATGCGTAATTGATCAGTAATTGTTTACTTGCTTTGGGCGCTTTTAAGTGGACAAAAGAATGAACTTTTGGACTAGACGTAATGCTTACTATGTGGGGAACTGTTAAGGTAATTATAGCTATAATCCTACATGTAGAAATGATGCTGTATCGTAAGTCTTTGGGTGTATAATTCAATCTCAGAAAGGTGACCCATCAAATAGTTACATACTTGACTATTACTCTATTGGTGGGGTGATTCGCAGCTGGTGTGCATTGAAATTTGCGTTGATTTCTAAACCCTCTTCTGAATTAGGTTCAATTTCACTAAAGAGTCTAGATTTGGAATTCAATACTCCGGAGCCACCAGTAACCCATAAGTCAGCTTATTCTGTAGGTTACATCGCAGGGAAAGATTTCATTAAGTAGGATGGATGAAAGGTGAAGCAATTGGACCTCTGGATGGGTTTGAAAGAAACCAAAAGAAAAAGACTTGAAAGAAGTGTACCCAGTAATATATTCAGTGACGTTCTAAGCCAACAATATAGGTCCAAAGGTATACTTGTCTCCTGGTGGGTCAGGCAACCCTTATGTATAGTGTGAGAATCTTCTCATCTAATGGTCCATCTAGACCACTAACAAAGCGGGATTTAATTTTAAAGTGTGGTTCAGATTGATAAACTAAAATTATAAGATGCCAAATATCCATCAATTAAAATATCCATCAATTAAGAACAGTATGTGGTCTTTACTTAAAATGGGAACAGTATCATTAACATCTTGTTAATATACATAGCTAAAAGAAGGATTAGATGCTCGATAGGCCTTTCAACCCCACATTGTTCCTTCAATTTATTTTGTAATTTGACCATTTCTTGTCTTTGTGGCCGAGGGTTCTCTCTGGTCCGAAATGGGAATCATAGAGCAGCATGTGCCAAGGAAATAAGATTGAAAAATTGATAGAATTTTTTTTTGATACATAGAACCAAAAATAATTTCTTTTTCTTAACACCCTAAAATTTCTTAGGATAAATGATCTTTTACCCAATTTTAGGCACCAAATTGCCCACTTGCTCCACTAGCATTTTTTTAACTCCATTTAGCCAAAACACTCTAAGGGATTATTTCCCTAATACCCAATTAATTATTTTTTTATTCTTTTTATTTTTTTTGAGACTTTTTTGCCCTCTCCTTATTTCTCACTTAGAGAGAGAATTCTCTTTCTCTCTCTCCAGACGACGTCAGATCTCTCTCTCCCTCCCTCCATCCTCCCTCCATCCCTCCAGCAGGTCGCCCACGATGCCGGCTCTGGCCATCGCCTCGGCGAAACTCATCGTCTTGCTCTCCGCGGCCAGGCTCGACGCCAAGCCTACGGTCCTCATCGCTGAGAAGCTCGGCGAGGCCGGGTTGGACCTTCTGAAGGAATGGACGACCGCCAGTATAATCAGGTACGTCTTCGATTTGCTTCTGTCTCTCTCGCCTGCGACTGATCATCACGGAAATCGCAACTTGATTGTATCTCCGGTCTCGGGCTGCAATCGGAGTCAAATCAGTGTGAAGGCAAACGGTCAACCGGAATTGTTGCAAAACGACTGGAATTGTGGGCAAAATCGTCAACCGGAGTTGAGATTATTGGGGGGCAATAATCTTCCTATTGGGGGGGGGCAATAATGTGTCTTAATTGTTATAAAGTCTCTATAATTGTGTTCAGTGATATTTTCCTTTGTGTTAAAGACTGCTTCTAATATGTTTTGGTATTTCCGATATATTATTGGGCGGCAATAATCTGTTTATTGCGGGGCAATAATATATTTGTTTTGTTATTTTTTGCTTGAATATGGGTGATCCTTTTGTTGTTAGGTGCATTTATTCTTGTTAAGAGGCCATCCGGGAGGCCTAGGGTGAAGCGGTTCAAGTGAAGTGGAGAATGTGAAAAAAAACCAATTCGTTGTGGACTTAAATTCACCAAGTATTGAATTTGAATACCTGTACTTTTGTAAACTAATTCAAAACCAAACTGAGTTACTTCTGACCATCTATAAAAAAATTATTGGGGGCAATCAACTTTTTTTAACCCCCCAATAAACCTAATTATGTTGGTTAATGAATCTAGCAGCATTTTGTTGAAATGACCTGTAATAAATGAACCACAGTTAAGACATTATTGTGGGGCAATAATCTGTCTATTGCCTCCCAATAGATCACCCCAAAAATCACAAGTTTCTATCATTGACAGATTATTGTACTCTAATAAACTCAAAATAACATAAGATTTATCAAAACTCTAATTTCAGTGATTAATTAACCATAGTTTAGAAATTTTTGGGGGGGGGGGGGGGGGGGGGGGGGGGCAATAATCTGTCTATTGCCCTAATAGACCACAGTTTTGACGTCGTCCGAGACCTGCAAGCGAATTCCAGACTCTATTCCGGCTTAGAGCTTCTGAGCTTCCCGGACATTTGAAAAACAAAACTGGCGAAGCCCAGACCCAATTCCAGCGTGGAGAGTTTCCCGGACATCTGACGAACAAAACCGGCAAAGCCTAGAGGGGTTGGGATCATGGAGTTGGATGGCGTCATCCCCTGGTGGTCCGACAGTGGGACAGAGCGGCGGCGGTGGAGGCCGACATCGACGGTGGAATGGTGGGCGTGGTGGCTTAGAGAGAGAAAGAGAAAGAGAACCTGAGACGAGGTTAGAGAGAGAGAAGGGGGGGGGGGAGGAGAGAGAGATATAAGTATAATTTGTTAATTAAAATGAGGGCAATACTGTCAAACACTGTTAGATTGGATAAATTGGATTAAAAAACTATTGGTGGAATAAGTAGGCAATTTTTAAGTTAAAATTAAATAAGTGGTCACGGCCCCAATTTCTTAAACCCGCTTCACAACCCCAAACTCGAAATTAGGACCTATTGCCGAACACTTCATTCTTTAAGAAACAAGAAACTGTAACAAGTAGCTAAGTAGATACCATGATGGAATTCGAATAATAACGAAATAATAATTAGAAAACTGCTATATTAAATTATTAATAAGAAAACTGTTAGAATGCACTCAAGAGTTTACAAATCTGATTGTGACAATTTAAGCAACAGACCATGCATGTTAGATATATAGGTATATAAAAAGATGATACATCATTATTCATCCCCCCGCAAGTCTTAGTTCACAAGACCTACCTAGCTAAGGACAGGTCTGAGGGGTCCCTGCACTGAATTGTCTGGATTTCCGTACTGTAGTGTAGTCTGTATATATATGTGTAGAGTTTTGAATGGTTCAGTTCAGTGTATTTCTCTCCAACTAGAATAATAAGACACAACCCTTATCCTTCAATTCTTTACTTAAACACTTTGTTCAATAATCAATCTTATGGATTAGTTTCCCTAAATTCAATTTCCATCACATGCATGTCTGCAATCAACTTAGCTTTAAGCAAAGCATATAATTATTAGAAATATACATGGTTTATTTTGCTTGGCTTTCACTAAACTATGTCTGTATGGGGTTCATTTTCTTTCAAATAATGCAATATAGTTTTTGACTACATCTCTTGGAAGCCTAGAGGGGATCAAACCCTTTCGGCCTTTCAGGCCACTGGAAATAACAGTTAGAGATTGACTTCAACTTAGTTTGGTTGTAAGTTAAAGTTTCAAATCTCTATCAGTTTTTTGTTTACAATTATTTTTGGCCTATTTATATATTGTTGGGAGTGATTAAACGTAAAAGGAGGAAAATGAACGAGAACAAGAACATAGTTGGGCCACGTCACCTCAGTGGCTCAGTCGAGTAGTATTCTTAAAGTCAGCATGATATTTTCTTTCTGTTTTGTCTATGATAGAAGATAAGTTTCAGTGCATACATATGTGTTTCAGTCTTTTCCGTCACATTCCAATGGAAAATGGAAAAGTTTTCTTTAATGTGAATGATGAAAAGTTTATTAATTCTCACACGAAACCATAGATATCCACGAAAGAAGAAGAAGAATTATGGACTTTACTTCGCTAACCAGCCTTGGTTAGCAAGTGCTGACTTCAGCCACAAATTGATCGACACGTGTCCATTCCAAAAAAAAAAAAAAAACAGATCAAAACTTCCACAAACAGATCAACACAGTTCTATTTGACGTTCCCAACCCAGAAATCCCTTTTCCTTTCTGATTGTAAACCCTTCTGCCTCCTTCAACAAAATTTCTTCAATACCCATAGGAAGGAATTCGAAGCAAGCTATGAGGATCAGCAACAAAAAGTGATCGTGATTTATAGTTTGTCCATCCAATTTCAATTTGAAATCAGAAATTCAGAATAGTATGATAGTTGGTAAGTATTGAGATTTGATCTAATTTTTATTTAATCTCTGATTTACGTGGTCTAATCCAAAGAGTTCAATAATCAATTCTGGGTAATTAGATTTCGATTCTATTCTTGTTTAGTTGTTTAGTTGTCCAATCATACTAAATCCCCAATCATGGGTTTGTCCTCTTTTTGGTATGTGTTCAAAGTTTTGAATAAACCGTCGAGTATGTAGAGCTTCTTGCAACTCTTTCAATGACAAAAGCTGGTTACTTGCTTATAATTTCTTATTCTGTTGCAGGTTAATGGATAATGCAAACTGTACAAGCTTGGGCAATCAGCCAACAAGTAATACCAAAGACTTACAAGGTAAAGAGCAGTGTGATCATTCTCATTGTGAACCTACTGATGATTTGCATGTAGTGAATGAAAATAATGAAGAGGCAATTGAAGAGGTCATTCTTGGAAAAGAGTTTATGGATGTTGAGAGTGCATCTAAGTTTTATAACAATTATGGTGGCAAACATGGATTCAATGTGAGGATAAGAAACAGTAGGAAAAACATTGAGAATTTTGTGACATGGGTACGTTATTGTTGTTCAAAAGAAGGTTTCAGGATAAAGGACAAGCGTCGTACAAATGCATCTTATTCTCAACCAGTTACAAGATGTGGTTGTCAAGCTCATCTGACCATCCAACTGCAGAAGAATGGAAATTTCAAGGTTGTCTCATTTGAGAAAAATCATAATCATCCTTTGATTAGTACTCCAATGAAGCATTTGCTTAAAGTCAATAGAAATATATCTGAGGCACAAAAAGCACATGCAGATGATGCTGAATGTTCTGGTTTCTCCATAAAAGCAACTGTGGAGCTGATGAGCAGAGAAGTGGGAGGGCCAGAGTATCTTGGATTTTCACACAAGGATTACATGAATTACATACATAGAAAGCGAATGTCTAAAATGGAAAAGGGAGATGCAGGTGCTATATTACAGTACTTTCAGAAGATGCAATCTGAGAATTCGTCATATTTTTATTCAATCCAACTTGATGAGGATGATATGATCACCAATATATTTTGGGCTGATGCTCGATCGGTAAGTGATTATAGTCATTTTGGAGATGTGATTTGTTTTGATACAACGTACAGAACAAACGAATATGGTCGACCATTTGCACCGTTTGTTGGGGTTAATCATCATAAGCAAACAACACTATTTGGTGCAGCTTTGTTATATGATGAAACAACAGAGTCTTTTAGGTGGTTATTTGAGACATTCCTCTCTACTATGTCTGGTAAGCAACCATTGACCATTCTCACTGATCAGTCTGCTGCCATGGCTAAAGCAATAAAAGATGTTTTTCCACAAGCTACTCATCGCTTATGTGTTTGGCATCTTTATCAAAATGCTGCTAAGAATCTAAGTCATGTCTTTCATGGATCTTCAGAATTTGTTGAAGATTTTAGCAATTGTATGTATGACTATGAGTTTGAGCATGAGTGGCTATTAGCATGGAATCATATGCTTGAGAAATATAGCCTCAAGGAAAACAAGTGGCTGAATAATTTATTTGAATTGCGAGAAAAATGGGCGTTGGTGTATGGGAGACATACTTTCACCGCGGATATGAAAAGCACACAACGTAGTGAATGCATGAATAATGTGCTTAAGAAATATTTGAGGCCGGAGCATAATCTTTTGCGGTTTTTTGAACATTATGAAAGAGTTTTAGCTGATCGAAGATATGAAGAGTTGATTGCTGAATACAAGATGATACAAACAACTCCTGTCTTAGCAGTAAGTGCACATATGCTGCAACATGCAGCAGAGGTCTATACTCCAATGGTTTTCTTGCTGTTTCAAAAAGAATTTGTGAGAATTCATAATTATAGTACTTACAAGGTTGGCAAGTCTGGGTCGACATCAGAGTATATAGTATCATATAGTTCTGAACATAATGAGCACTTGGTCAGATATGAAGATTCAGCACAAAATGTTGATTGTAGTTGTAAAAAGTTTACTTTTGTTGGGATTCTGTGTGTTCATGCACTAAAAGTGCTTGACAAGAAGAATGTGAAGAAGATTCCACCGCAATACATTTTAAAGCGATGGACAAGAGAAGCAAAAATTATGAGTATTACTAGTTATCATGGAAATGAGGTTCACGGTAATCCTAAGGAATCGATCGGCAAACGGTATGGCTACTTGTGCCGCACTTCTCGTGATATATTAACTGTTGCAGCAGATGATGAAGAGTTAACAAGATATGCACATGAATGTTTGGTTGAGATGCTCAAAGGATTAGAGCTAATAAAGAAAAATCGCAATGAGAAAGAGGGGAGAAGTTCTGGTCATAGTTCACAAGATAAAACTACTTTTGAAAGTGAAGAGGTTGAGGGAATAGTTCAATCTAATGCTTGTGAAACAACAATTGTGCGTGGAGTTAAAAGAAAAGCTACAATTGGTCGTCCACGTACCAGATTCAAAGACCCGGCTGAAAAAAAAAAGAGTAAAGTACCGAAGAAAAGCACAAAAGCTCCCACAAGAAGAAAAATACCCATGCAGGTACAGTTCTAATCCTTCTAAATTGAATGAGTGAGTTTACTTTATAATTTTGGTGAATTACATCTGTTTTCAATACATTTATAGGAATTTGAAAGCATAGGTGCTGGTTCAGAAACACAACCGAATAGTGAAGATGATGTTCAATTTGCTGATGTTTTGACTCAAGTAAGTGATTATCTTGATTGAGGAGTTTAAGTAACTTATTTGATCTGGTGATGTTATGAGTATTACTATACTGATAATAAGCATGCCTGTTCAGGGTGATATGACCCAAGGGGATTTGGATGGAACCTCAAGTTGACAAGGGGCATGTTTTGATGAAGGTTAGTGGAAGTATCTCATGTCCTGTTTTGATAAAGAGCTTAGTAGTCTCTTTTGAAACAAACCAGTTGGTTAATCTCATGTCCTGCTCTGTTTCTTTTGACATTGATTACCGGTGCTTTTAGGGATTAATCCCTTACATTATGATGAATATGTTGCTATTGCAAATTGAGGCTTGTGTCTTGTGTTATATGTCTCTGAGGTTTTTGTAGATATGTCTTGTCTGTTAACTACCAAAATAAGATTGTTGAAATTGAATGAAATCTGAATAAACCTACTAAACTCCTCATTTTACTTTCTTTGCAATGGCTATTTGTAAGAAAAGATGAAAGTGAGTTGGGACCATTTTCTACGTGGAACATAACAGGAACTTATAGAGGTTTGTAACTTATGACCATATTTTTTTGTTCAAAGTTGTGGCTTAATACCCAGTTCATATGATATTCTTATTACTTCTCATAGAAATGTGTATTTTGAAACTTATGCTTGTGTAAGCACTACCAGTACTAGTCAAAGGCTCTGAAAATTGTTGTTGTACTTGGTTAATCTCAATGTCCTGCTTTTTTTTTTTTGACAGATTTTCATTGTTATTCCTAATCTTGCTACCCATATATATGGCCGTTGGTGTATGGCCGACCTTCATGTTTCTGAAAGAAGGGAAGATTGTGGACAAAGTGGTGGGAGTAAAGAAAGAGGAACTGCAGCAGACTTTACAAAGAAAGAGGCCACAAAGCTTATGATCGCTGCTATATAAATCTAGACATTTATATTTAACGTTTTGGCTTGTAAAAGTCTGGTGTGGTACTTGTGTTTTTCATCTGATATCTGCAAACCTGAGCTTATGATGCTTGTATCTATATCTTAGCTCTTTTCATGGTTGGAAAGAACTCTACTTGGTGAATGGTAGTATATAAAACGGTACCATTGCATTTATCGCATCATGACCATATTAATGTTCCACAGAGCAACAAAGGTGGTATATAATTTTGCTTATATCACTCAGATCATGAACTTGATGCCAGTAATTCATGCAGTGATACAGATATTGCGAAACAAAATTGAACCATTACAATTAAACAAGTTCGAACAAGAGCATGCCAATTCAATTGCTCAGTAAAATTGAACATCCACACACTTGAAAAGCTATGCAAATTACAGCAACATTCCTACTGAGTATAACAACCAAAACCCCAAGATGAACAAGAAGTCAAATTTCAACTCAGCATTGTTACACAAATTGCAAAGACAAATTCGAACAATCACAAAACAAAAATAGAATTCTACACTGAAAGTAGACTAATTTGTTCTTCAATGGAGCAACCCAGCAACAAATACGACAAGAGCCAATCATCATAATCAGACCACGGCATCACTGGTCCATCAAAAGGCGAATTCCTTAGCGAGTGCTCCAATACTCCATCGAGTCTTGAAGAATGATGTAACCCCTTTTGTCAATGCAGACCCCAAGACAAAGGGCCCGTCTTTGATCCCAACCAGCATTCACCGGAAAAGAAGCTTCTTGACGCGGGTCACGACATCACGACATCCCAGTAAGGTGGGTCTGACCCGTATGAGCTAATCGAATTCGACCCTTCTGAGCGCCCCACTTGAATCATTGAGCCGCTGCTTCTTGTTCCATCTTCGTCGGGTTTAAAGTCGAATCATACCGTAAACCCCCGTAAACCGAACAAAACTGATTGAAATCTAGTGCCCATCCGTCGAATTCCTTCCTATGGGTATTGAAGAAATTTTATTGAAGGATGCAGAAGGGTTTACAATCGGAAAGGAAAAGGGATTTCTGGGTTGGGAACGTCAAATGGAACTGTGTTGATATGTTTGTGGAGGTTTTGATCTGTTTTTTTTTTTTTTTGGAATGGACACGTGTCGATCAATTTGTGGCTGAAGTCAGCACTTGCTAACCAGGGCTGGTTAGCGAAGTAAAGTCCAAGAATTATTCTCTTTGGTTTTATGGGTGTCTGTACACAACTCCTGGCCGGAAAAGAAAGAGGGTGATGAAAATCCAACACCTTGTAGGCTTGCAGCCAAGACATAGATTTATGGTGAAGTAGTCCATTTGTCAAACATTGTCGTTATATTACCTCTATGGCGATGTTGCGCCTGTTAGGGTTTAGTTAACAATACACAAAGCTCAAGTTATTATCAAATGTGTCAATATTGAATATTGTATATTAAGTTTACAGTCTTTCACGTGCACCTTTATTTCGAAGACCGAAACGATTCGAATGCAGGACCTCTCTTCTGCAAGTCTGCAACCAAGGTTTTGATGTGGTATACATTAGTACATTACATAACCATTGGGCCCTTAGGGTTTAGGAAACATTACGCAAAGCTTAAGTTGCAATTAAATGTGTTAACATTGTATATCAAGTTTATAGTTTTTTTCAAATACAATCCCATTCCGGGGACCGAAAAGATTCAAACATAGGATATCCCTCCTGCAAGTCTGCAAACAAGACTATGATGTCATATAAGTTACACAACAATTGGACTCCGAAAACTTAATCTAGTACCTGTTAATAAGAAATTTACGAACAATATGCAGTTGAAGTATTAATCAGTTCACGGTGAAGATGGTTCTCTTTCTGATAATAGTTACTCCTGAAGGATGCCATGAGACACCTTCTTCGATCTTGTTGACTGAAAAACACTTGGCAAAATGTATGCAATATTGGGAAGACAGAGGAGGAGATAATCACACGATAGCTTAGAGAGTATTCTATGACTGATCGATGACCTCTATGCAGAGCCCATAAGGATTTATTAAGACTAGAGAGTAGGACACAGAGTACACGTGCAAATGATATAGAATGTCTTGGAGAGTTATAGACTTACAGGCACAAGGGAGCATACTTAGGTCACCTCCCACGCACCTCTGCTTCCTTGTATCCCTCACCCTATTCCAGGCCATATATAACAGGATGAGGACATTTGAATCAGAATGAGATGTAGTTTCAATAACATTTAATTTTTATGACTCGAAATAATGTTATATCGTTTCATTTCAGACGGATGAATTTAAGAATAGACAGTTCCGATTAATAAAGAATATATTATGAAAGATAAAAATGACCTATAATTGATCTATTTCACACCGGCAATATGTTATTTCAAATAGTAAAATGTATTAAATTATATGCATGTGATCCATGCTTGTCGATAAGATTATTGAACATTTCAACCGATCATCAAATCTTCTTTTTTACCCTAACGGACGTCGAAGATAGTGAAACCAGATTAAATTTGCATAAAAAGTGTTCCATGGTTTCAGGGCAACTTGCCTTGAAAGGTAATTATATAATTTGATAATTAAGCAAAGCAACGTCTCTCTCAATAATTAAACACTGGCTAAATCAAATCTCTGTTCCTTAAACTATGATTTAAGTACATTAAAAGCACAGCCATGAAAAAAGAGTTTCATCAGCCAGGATGCTTTGTTAAAGAAATGGCATGGGGAAATGGTTACTTGGAGATAGAACAGATCAGAGACAACTTTATAAATGAGAAAATGAATTTAGCACGAACCCTACATTTGTAGGAATTACTAACTCGAAAGTTTAAAGAGTGTGTTTAGCGTGACTTTACTCAATTAAGTTCACCGCACTAAGCTGAATAAATTTCTCTCACCGACCAATCATTTTTAATCTTCTACTTAGTTATGACTAATGAGCTCATCCTACTATAGGTACTCCACCATTCCGAGCAAATCGGAGTGGCTCCATTTACACAATTAACTATGATATGTCATACATGAACGTTGTTTATAAATAATCCAAATTTATTTAACTCTCGGACAAGAAAACGTTCATATTTCTTGAGAATCTTTACATATAGATATGGATCGTCTCACCTGGACCTTAATTATAAACCTGCGTTTGCATGTGCATGCCTTCATAACTGAATCTAAACGTACAGAGAGAGAGAGAGAGAGCTAATTGTTCAGTTGGAATCGGACGGTGGCACGAAAAGAACGGTGTCGATTGCAGGTCTTTACAAACACCCGACAAGTCAGCTCCATTGGTCGGTTTGTCACGACCTCTTCTTCTTCTTAAGTTTCACGCTCAAATCGCCGTCGCTTCCACCGTCTGTTACCGTCGCCTGTAAAAATCTTCTTTCATGAAAACTGGCTCTAATTTGTTATATTTCTCTTTCCTTATCCTTTGCTGTTGATCTGTTCTAATCAAAACTAGCTAAAGAGAAAAATAGACAAGAGCACAATCGATCGAGACTGCTAAGCTTGCATTGTGTTTTCAAAACTCATTCAGACACGTTATAAGATTCCTGATCGATTTGGACGCGCCAGATTTAAAATAAGAGATTTAATTACAATTAAATATCTTAATTTTTTGCATCACATTTTTATTTTTAAAGTAAATCTGAATTTCATTGAACTAGTGATTTGAATCGCTTAAAAGAGCATCTCGGATAAAATCGAGAGCATACAAAAGCCGCAAATAGGACAACTCATAATTTAAAGCCGTCTGAGCAAGAATGTGAGCTACACTGTTTGTTTGACGGTTTACATGTGCTAAAATGTTAGGATAAAAAATAGATGAGATAAACGTTTTTATGATCACAACAAAAGAACCAGTAATAAGAACACGAACAAGAAAGAAATAGAACAAGCACAGAGGAACTCTAACGATCGTATGATATATAGTATGAGTTTTTAATTTTTGAGGATAAGAATAACTAAAAAAATGGAAGAATTCAATTGCTTCAAATTCTTCTAGAAGGAAACTAAAGAAAGAAATACAGAAAAAAAATGGGAAATGGGAAATATACGGTGAGGAGTGGTTGGTAGCAGTGGTGGTTACTTAGTTTAGTTACTTAACCGTGTGTAGCGTCCGTAAAACCGTAGATTCTGCGTCAGTATACAAATACGTAAGAGAAAAGGGAGAGAGTGACCCGAGTGACCTGCCTGACCTGGATTTGGATTTAAAATCCAATCGTATAAAACACAGCCTTCATCTCTCTCTGTGAGCCCAGCGTTCATAAATTTTCCCCATTTCATTATTCATTCATACTTGCTCACAGTTTCAAATTTCAAAAATTATTCCCAATTTTTTCCCTTAAAAAAAAAAGAAAACAAAAATTATTAGGAAAAGGAAAAACCCAGGCACTCGTCCCGCTTTTGAATCCGAAAAGATCCTCCCTTTTTCCGGGTTCGGATCCTCCGATCCGCCTCCGCCGTCGCCACTGTCTCGCCGCGACTCTCAGATCCTTCAAGGCATGGACTTCTGACTGCCGCACGCTTAACGAGGTGAGTAGAAAGTTGGGCGAATTTGTTTCTCGGTGCCACTTGGATTCGGTGCTGAGAAAATGAGGCCCAAATGTGATGGAATTGTTGAATCTAGGGGTTTGCTATTGTTTTCGCCTTGAAATGAGGTTTAAATTTTCGATTTTGAGTGCTGGATTGGTGGAGAACGGATCGCTGAGTGTTTTTACTGATTGTTTGATGCATGTTTGGGTTAGATCAATGTGAAATGGCTGGTTTTTGTGACTGGAAATGTGCTTTTGGCTTCTGGTGGATGTGGATTTTATTGTGTTTTTCGGTTTTTTGATTTTGAATCTTGGTGTATTTTGAGAAAGAAAGGATATTCGGTTTGATTCTGTTGCTTTGTGATGAATTCTGATTGAAGTGATTTCGAAATTCCGTGCTAGTTTGATTCAGTGATGAGAGTAAAATTAATTAATTTGATTTTGCAAATCTTAGTTTTGTTTGCAACTCTTCTTTTATGGTTGACAGTTTGATAAAGATTTGCATTTATGCCCTATCTTTTATGTTGCTGATACTTTGCTGTTTATTTTTTATTTTGTAGTTTCGTTTGTGTCATGGATTCGGATAATTTGGAAGCCGCCTATGGGCTTCAGGTTGCTCTTGAAAATGGTGGTCATGGGCAACTTAGTGTTGGTCCAGACGGCACTAATGGGAGTGCCGGTGAAACTACTCTTACCGAGACTGCAGCACCGAATGGGAGAATTGAAAGTGTGGTGAACTCGGATGATGGTGTGTCTTATAATTCATCTGCTGGAGAAGTCAAAGAGGAATCCAGTGTCAACTCTGCAAGCAATGGTTTGACTATTGCTAAGGTAGGAACTGCTGGATTTTGGCTGGTGGTGTTTAGACTTTTAGTAATTTTATAAAATTATGTCTGATTGCAATTCCACCTGTGTTGCAGGAAAGGGGACCGAAAGTTTCTGTTCAGTCAAAGCAATCCAGAGTGCAGAAGGGTCAAGGTAAGAGTAAGATTGAGAAGCCCCCTAGTCCCAAGAGCGCCTTGCCAATTCGGATGAAGAAAAGCAAAGATGGAAATGATGCAGAGGCTACAGCTACTGTTTCCAATGGTTCAGCAGGTCCAAATTCACTCGCCAAGCAGCCTAACAAGAGTAGATCATTGAATGGCCAACAGGTTCAGTTATCCAATGTAAATATTAATAGTTATGCTTGGTTCCTTTCTTTTGTAGCTTGCCCTGTCTTTGTAACACTTCTACTTTGTTTGATTTTGATAACTGATTTCTGATTATTGCATCTAACTATATCTTATTCAGCAGCAACCTAAACAATCTGAGGCACCATCGACTGAAGGCCTTGTGTGAGTAGCGCTCGTGCTTATGGTTTATTTTCTTGTGCTTCGTTATGCCTTTATGGTTTTATATCTCTTAAGGTTCAGTTTCCCGTCTCCTTAGTCCTTGGTGGCCGCCTCGAGTGGATGTTTCTATATCTGGTAGTATCTATATTGAATTGTCCAATAAGCTAATTGTTCAGTGTGATTTAACTTCTACAGGGAGGAGACAAATCTGAAGCCGCTAAACAAAGGCTCCTATAATAAGGCTGATGGAGACTCCCAATCTTCTTTGTATCCTTATCAATCTGAGACCATTTGTTGTCATTGTACTCTCGTGGTGTTCCTACATTATTTTGTCTATAGGGTCACACTGTTATTTTATCATGTTTCCTTAACCGCTTCATAGAAGTCCCACGGAAGGAGATATGAAAGCACCTAGGGTGGGTACACTGCCAAAGTATGGTTTCAGCTTTAAGTGTGATGAAAGAGCTGAGAAAAGAAGAGAGGTTGGTTTGTGTTTGCATCTTTCTGATCTCTTATATAGTGTTCTCCAGCATTATTTCTATTAAAAATGTTTCCTACATCACGATTTTATGCTTACAATTATCCTGCTAACAGTTCTACACCAAACTTGAGGAAAAGATACATGCAAAGGAGATGGAGAAGAATAATTTGCAAGCCAAGTCTAAGGTAATAATTAATTTAAGATCATTTAACCTGTGTGTTCAACCCGTTCTTATTCTGAAAGTTTTCCATTCTTTTGCAGGAAACTCTAGAAGCTGAGATTAAGATGCTCAGGAAGAAGCTGACTTTTAAAGCAACTCCAATGCCAAGCTTTTATCAGGAGCCTCCGCCTCCTAAGGTGGAGCTAAAGAAGGTATATTTTCTTCTTCTTTTGGAAGTCAAAATGCATAAGGCATTTTCTTGTATGATTCCCAGTCCTCTGGTAAACTTGGTTTGGTGGCAATAATTTCAAACATTCAATGTGTAATCAGATAGATGAGTGGAGCATGCAACAAATTATTGAGAAACTTCTGAATGGTGATTAGTTTATGAATTTATAATGCTAGTGTATTCTTAGGTTCTGTTCTCTAAACATACGCAAATATTTCTCCATTGTTACTGCAGTGGCCCTGTCCTTGTTTGGGCTCATGTTATTGTCATAGATCATGGTAGTCTTAGGCCCACTGAAATAGATGGTCCCTTGTACTCATGCATTTATTTAGGCTTTTAAAGCATTTGTAACTGTTGACAATTGTTTCCTTAGTAGCTGTCTAGCTGATTTGGTGGTCATAGGTCATGTTGCCCATTCTTCGTTGCATGCTGTAAGAAGTACATATACAGAAATGGGTTCCTAATTAAATTTTTACCTAGCTATAAAAACTAGGTCTCTGTTGAACTACTTGATAAATGTAAAGGGGTTATTTAGATTTATAGTTCATATTTATTTCTGTGCGGGTTTCTGTAATGTGTTACCAAATGCCTAACGCTGGTTAAAACTGGCATGTCATCATGATTGTATGTGACTGCTATTCAGCAGCATTAACCCTTCAGTTATTTGTACTGTTATTTTGATAGATATGAAACTTTTGGCGAATCTTAATTTAGTATAAATGTCTTTTTGCAATGGGTGCAGTTACCAACAACAAGAGCCAAGTCTCCCAAGCTCGGCCGCAGGAAGAGCTTACCTCCAGCAGATTCTGGAGGAAACAGTAATACCAAGAGTCAATCTGGCAGGCTTAGTCTGGGTGAAAAACTTCCTCAAAACTCTGCCAAAGGACCTTCTCCTGTGCATCCAAAGAAGCCACAAAGAAAGTCTCTTCCTAGACTTCCATCTGAGAAGACCACTTTATCTAATGTGAAGAGTGTGCGGAAGGTTGCTTCTAAGGCAACAAACGAGGAAAAGGCTGCCGCGTTGCCCAATGCAACAAGTGAAGCTGGACCTCACACCCAAGAGCAGGAGGCAGTTCCCAGAGCTGAGATAACTGAACCCTACAGCCAAGAGCCGGAAGCAGTTCCCAGGGCTGCAATAAGTGAGGAGCAGTCCCATTCAGATGATGAGACAGTTAATGAAGAGGAACATCATCCCACCTTGGTTCAAGAGCCTATAGCGCTGGAGAATTGAGCAAAAAGTATGGACATAAGTGGATGCGCAATGAGAAATCTCAAAAGACTCCATTTATGAAAATAAGAAAGGTATTTAGACCCAAATCATTAGACGAAGAAGGCATGAAGAATTTTGGATTATGGTTTGTGATGTCTGTCTTGTCTGTAGTCAGCAGCATGGTTGTTTTGTGTGCTTGCTTTCAGAGGTTGCTGGTCTTGTCACTGGGATTCTACATTCCAGTTTGCAGCACTGTATGTAACTATTTTTCAGGTTGTTTTCTAATTTATATGTTTAAGCATGCATTAGTTGCCAGATAATTAGAAATATTTGGGAAAATTTTGAAAACCTCCGCTAGATAGTTCGTGCTTGGAAGTATATCATGTTTAAGCTCTTCTGTTGTTGAACAATTGGGAATTGTGAATCAATCAAGGCTGATTTTGTGCTGTACATCATGTTTAGGCTTCCCACGCCTTGAACTGTTTGCTTTCTTTATGTCAATTTTGTGCGCATTAGAAGCCCAATAAATCATGAGAAAACTGTGGTTTGTCCAATTTGCGAGAAACTGTGGTGTCTGCTATTTTCAGTTGTTTTCGTTTGAGTCGGGGCAAATTTAACAATGTATCCGTATGTGATTCAAAACGAAGAGCATGAAGGTAGTAAGTGGTCATCTCCGAAGAACATCGTTGGATTACTGTATGTCCACCACCAACTGTGTTTGGAGTGACAACCGTCGTTAACTACCGAGTATTTGCTAACCGCTAACCTCCTTAATGAAGTCACTTTCCAGCAAGGCAAATCCAAACATCCCCTTTCTACTGCTTCTCCAACCACAACCGGTCATAACAGTGATACAGAGACAAGGACCATCCTTACCTCTTGTTAATGAGGAGGATGGAAATGGGTCGGGTCATTATATGGTAATCCAATCAATTTTGATTATCAGACCTTGCTTCAATTTTTTGTTGGTGAATTCTTGACAATCGAGTCATTGGCAAAGATCAATTTCAGAGCTCGGAATAAATTGTCAACAACGGTTATTTTCCAATTTAATAGAAGCTCACATTCATCGGCAAAGGTTATTTTCCAATCTGATAATAAAAGCTCATATGACGTCCTTTTGCAGGTGGGGAAAGATATTCCAACAATTCCATAATGGACATCGGGTGTATGAAGCACGGCAATGGAAGAAATATTGCTTCCTACAACAACCCACATACAGAGTCCCTATTTGTTTTGTTATTTCATAGTTGAAAAGAAATAAAGAAATGACGGGTACTATTCATAAGATGAAAATTCTTGTAGGAAGCAAGCAAAAGAATGTCAATGGTTTCCCTTATTTCCTTTAGCTTCCCGTTTTCGTTGATTGTTTACGTATGGATAGCTTCAATTGTTTATTTGCATGACCTACTACTATACGTTAACACACTAGTAATTAAGATGATTAATATTCAAGAAAGCGTGAAAATGAAATGAAAGGAAACGTGAAAATGAAATGAACCCAAGCAATAAAACCTCATTAACCTATAATTGCGAAGATAACAAAGCAATCCACCTCTAAAACAAAGACCCTAAAGCGCAAGTATATGAATGATTCATTATCTTCAAGATTCATGAACTAGTCCTGCTTTTGATAACAAAGCCAAATATACGCAACTAGATCAAGAGCACCATCATCAAGATGGACAATCTTGTTGAAAGTGATTTTCAAGGAAACTCTTAAGAAGGTTTCCATTATCTAAAGTTGGTCATGGGCCATGTTGGAAAGTGAACTTCCCATCTGCCTTAGTTGACTAATAATCTTTGTGATGTTCATTGCCGTCATATATTGAAATGTCCAAAGCATTTACAAATGCCAAGGAAATTTCTTTCAGACGCGCAAAACACATTCATGAATCAGAGGGAAGCTTCGCAGTTAGGCGTAATGGAGTTCTTGTCGACTAAGGTTGGCGCATGTGATTAACAGCTGCCAAACTATCAAGACTTGCTTACAACCAAAGCAAAACACTCAATGATCACATATCAACAAGAAAATTCGACAGCACATAAAAATGAAGATCAATTTCATAAAGCACAACTGAGAATTTTATTTATTATGATATAAAGCATACTACACAGAGGGCAGATACAGAGTTCATTACATACTTAAGAAGTTGCAGAGTACAGTCCAAGAACAATGAAGCCTGAAAAACAGGGGCTTGGTAAAAAAAACAATCCTTCCAAAAAGGACAAAGGATTGTCGAGGCAGACTTACTGCTGCCAAGGCCAATGCCCCCAACCACAAGGCTTCAAAAAATGTAGACTGCAAAAAGCAACCAAATACAGGACTCTGGATGACTACTGAACTCTAACCCGCCCTCTGAGGTAAACAAAGACCCAACCATCACGTGTGGAATGCAAGTTAAAGAAAAAACGTGACCGACTCGGTAAAATGAAAAATGACAGACTTAGAACTAGATATAGGAAGCCTAAAAGTGCTTGGTCCAAGCATTAGACAACCAAGCAAAAAGATGGGCTCCTCCTACAACTAGCACTATAAAACCAGGACTACTGGAAACGGTAAAGATAGCCTAGATCAAGAGCCCGGAAGCAGTATTCTCAGGGATATAAATGACAAGAGAAGTGACAACCCCTTTGCCAATAGCCATAACTCTGGGAACAGATCTCTGATGATAGGAAACCTGCAAAAAAGGAGCATATGGCCATTCCCCCTGGAAAAAGGCAACCGGGACACTCTAAAGACCCATAGCTGATGGACCCAAAAACTACGCAAGCCGCAGATACTTGAAAAAAGCTGACTAAATTCTGGACTTTTGACTAGTGCGAGAACTATTCCTCTGGTGTGGCGGCGACTCATAAGTCTAGGAAAGGATATCACAACGCCATAGCTGCTCCACAAGACGGTCAACCGTGCTGCTGCTGATGGCCTTGCAGTGCTGAAGATTCAAACCTAGAAGTGTCTCACCCATTTTTACCAAGGCAGACAAACTCTTGTCTGATACATAAGAGCAGCCCGACACAGAGAGGATCTGAAGATTTAGCTGGTCTGCAAGGGCCAGGGATGCAATTCCAAAATCAGTGATTGCACACCTTGAGATATCAAGATCACTAAGCAATGGGCAGTTCTCTCCAATTGCTACCAAGCCTGAATCGCTGATCATTCTACAACCTTCAAGATTCACCACTTCCAAAGTCCAACCATGAAGCTCAGCCATGGTGGACACCGCTTTGTCTGTCAGATTCACACAACCACTAAGATTAACCTTTACCAGACCAGCCTCAGTGCTCCTAAGCAGTGAGAGAAATCCAGCATCGGTCATTCCTTCAAGCCCACTGAAGTCGACATGCTGCAGTTGAGGGCAGAGTTGACCCAAAACCGCCAGCCCAGAATTTCCAAACCCAGGGCAGTTACGGATGGACAGTGAGCGAAGAGATTCGCATGGGGACACCACAGGCAATCCCAAGTTCTGGTCTTTAAGTCCCAGGCAGTAAACAAAAGCTAGAGCCTTCAACTTTGCACCACTGTTTGAAAGAACACCAAAAAATCCATATTGAGTGATCCTGTGGCACTCCTCCAACTGAAGGCTCTCGAGAGAACCCGCTGCTTTGCAAAAAGATGCCAACCCAGTGTCAGATATGTATAGACACTTGCGCAGGCAGAACTGTTTCAAATTTGGGCAACCTTTTGCTACTGCTTCAAGTCCAGTGTCTGTTGCACCTTGACAGGATGTAACAGTAAAGGACTTCAACTTCTGCAGCCCATGACCATTGCCCATGACCCAGAATCCCCTCTCACACACATTGGGGAGATTGGTAAGGACAAGATCGGTAACAGCCTTGCCATAGTGTCCAATAACAGCAAGAGACACATCAGTTATGGTCAATGTCTGAAGCTTCACCTTTTCCAGGACATCAGAGGTAGAAGATACCAAGCTAGCAATTCCCTGATCCCCAACAAGAGGGCAATTTTTGATTGAAACAGATTTCAGATTGGGGCAGCACTTTCCAATAGCTTGCAGACCTTCATTCCCAATGTTAGAACAGGACTCAAGTGTTAAGTCGGTCAAATTGGGACAGCTCCTTGCAATTGCAGCCAAACCCTTATCAGATATTGCAGGACACAGGGAGAGGTCAAGCTTCTCTATCAGATGACACCTTTTTGCAATCTCACACAAGCCTTCATCCCCAACTGACGACACGTTCCACAGAGATAGAACCCTTAGTGAAGGACAGCCATGGGAAATCGCCTTAAGGCCAATGTCTGTCACGGGACGGGCAGAATTGCTTCCACGAATCATAAGCTTGCCCAATCCTCCTCGACTGGCAGTTCCAACAGCAATGGCAGAAAGTCTAACATCTGTTGCCTTCTTGCCTTCCAAGCTCCTGGAAAGATATCCACAACTCTCAATCTCCTGGTCTTCAGCCTCATCTCCAGTGATCTCATCCTGAGACTTCACAGATAGGTTTGTGTTCTTGTTACAGAACTCATCTCTATGGATATTGCTCAAAAGAGTAAGCCACTGCTTGGAAACACAAGCACAGGCACTCCTTTCCTCACCTCCAGGCAACCGTTTAAAGATCTCAAAGAGACATTCTTCTGGAAGAACATTGATAGACACCTGCTTCTTCTGTTCAAAACTCTGTTGATTGAAAACAAATGGAGCACTGATGCGAGACCTCTTGCTAGGAGGAAAGTAGACATCCACATGCCGACCAAGAGACAAAAAGAGGCCTGCTTCTTTGGGGTTTTCATATATTGACCCCCCTGGGAAAAAATCATCACTACCTGTTAGCCAAGAGCACAGAAACTCGATCAGCCTCAATAAGCCAGATAATAATTTGAAACAAGCTAAACTAATGAAGATCCAAGCCGACATATATCTGCGAAAAGTGATGACTTATTGACAAAGAAAAAACACTACAAACACCAAAAAAGGAATTCAACAAAATATAAAAGGAAAAAAAAAGAAAAAAGAAGGAACTCGAAACTAGATTTCAATCAAGATCTAAGATTTAAATTTATTATCTCTTGGCTATGGTTATATTTATGGATGACAGATAAAAAAACAACCCAGATCAGATCCATGACCAGCACTCATAACTGACAATTAATTTGACAGGGAACAGGGTTCATATGATCTCAGGGTTTCCAAATCTGAAACTATTCTAGCTAAGCAGGTATGTATATAGCCTAAGAAACCTACAAATTTCATACCAATCAAAAGTCCCACGACCCAAAACAATCAAATTATTTTTAACATATAAACTAGATTGAACATGCATCAAAATATTTCAACAATAATCACAAATTCAAAGCAGACATCCCAAAACACGAAATTAAACGCATAAAACCGAAAAAGCTGGAGGCTTACCAGCGAATCCGAAGAGCTTAGACATGGGTGCAGCTCAAAAAACCCCGGGAGGTAAAAAACGCAAGGCTTTCCACCGAAAAAGATCGACCCAGAAAGGATTACAGCCACAGCAACAAAAACGACGACGAATAGGGCAAACAGGCAGATATGCATGAAATAGATTGGAGCTACGAGGACGTGGAAACCCTATCAAATAGGGCAAAAAAGAAACAGAAGAAGAAGAAGAAGAAGAAGAAGAAGAAGGCGAGGTGAGAGAAGGAAAGGAGAAGAGAAATGAAAGGTGAGAGTTGGTCCTGTGAGAGTTTTTATTGTAAATGGGTGTTTCGGTACATGACGATACACGCAAGCAAAACTCTCAGGTGCAATGCATTTAGGCTGTGAAGTGGGTTTCTTTGTTATATTCGTACTCCCCCACCACACCCACCACTCAATTCTTTTTCTGGTTTTTTGGTATTTGCTTTCCTAGTGGGTTTGTTTGGGTGATGCTAGGTATCTAACTAGGTTAATTTTGATGGGAAATTCTATACCAACCCCCTATTTTCTCTCTTTTTCCCTCCCTATAGACCTTGAGAACTTTTTGTTTTTGTTTTTGTTTTGTTTTCTCTCTTTTGAAAAATCTCACTCAGGCTTCGATTGAGATTCGCTTTGTCTGCTTAGCGATCGGTTACGCAACACGCTTTTATAGTGTCCATTAAGGGCTGCTGAAATAGTAAGACGTTCGGTATACCTAACGCCATTAAGAGGGTGTTTGGTGACACTGAACAATGTGCGAATCTAAGTTTATGACCACGATGAAATGTTTGACGAACACAATTGATGGCGAATCTAATGCATAAAACAAACATGTATTTGTAATGTTCTTCGGTCATGATAGAAATTTTTTATTCCTTTTGTGAAGAAGTTATGAAAATTAGAATCTCCGATTTATTACTTATCAATGCGAGTGTGGAGCATGCTTGTAATTGCTTAGCGATCAGCTATGGAACACGCTTCTATAGTGGTAAACTGGGAGGGGGTGGTGGTGCTGAAATAGTAAGGCATTCGGTATACCTAACGCCATCAAGAGGGTGTTTGGTGACACTAAACAATGTGCGGATCTAGGTTTATGATAGATGGAATGTTTGGCGAGCAGAATTAATGGCAAATCTAATGCATTAAAGGCGTTCAGTGTACGTACTTAACACTATCAAGAGAGTGTTCAATAACACTGAACAATGCATGAATCCAGGTTTTCGATTGAGACGGAATGTTTGACGAACAAAATTGATGGCGAATCTGATGCATAAAATAAACGTGTCTATTTACAATGTTCTTCAGTCAAAATAAATATCTTTTATTCATTTTGTGAAAGAGTTATGAAAAGTGGAAGTTAATTGGTTACCTATTATTTTGATATTACTTATCAATACGTGTTATTTCATTAATGTTCAAGGATGTATCCAATGGATTGTTACATATTCGGTGCAGATTAGTTGTTGAAAAAAATGCTGCTAATTGACATGTACATGTCTAGCATTAAAGTGCTGCTAATTCCAGGGTATGAAATTGTTGAAAACTGAACTTAGGGTTCAAGTCCCAACTTCCACTCATAGCTTGAAACTTCTAAGTTAAAGATCAAGAATCAATGAAAAACATAATTAGTTGTCGAACGGTAATATTCAAATATGTCACTAAAGCGCATATTGAATCTTTATATATGTCTTGTTGAAATGACATGTTATCGTTTGTAGACTATAGATTTTGAGGTATGTAATACTCTGACATGACAGCAATCAGTCGTTGAATATATTTCCGGTTCTCCTACTAAAAAAAGGAAACTGAAAAAGTGAAAGATAAAGAACGATGATAATCCACCATTATGAATTCAATCTATATCATAGCATGAAAGCAATGAACTTAAAATCCTATCTTTGCTCGTTTCAAATTGGACTGAAAATGACATACGTTACGTTTAGTGGCTCTATCCATCGAATTGGACTTGATCAAAATGTTCACCATGTACATTCCTTCACTTGTATTTATATTTCCTTGTCAAAATGCCTACTTGTTCTTTTTTCTTTTCCCAGTGTTGCTGGCCAAAGCTGTTTTGCCTTTACACTGTTTCCATAAGCCCACTCACACATTTCCCAGTTCATACGACTGGATTAATCAATCCAAAGTACCCTTAAATAAACTATATTCGATTAGCTAATTACTTAACCTGAGCACCATGCAAGTTGAGCTATTTATATATTCATGATCGACTAGTGGAAGATATCCAGCTGCAGCTGTATTTCGAATCCATGCCCTATAATTGATCATGGATATCGACCCGAAGCCACAAGTGGACTTACTGGTGTCTAGTTTCATATGTGACTTCGATCGATAAGCATTGCAGAGTCGGCTACGAGTTCGTGATTGGCCTTCTGGGGCCAATATGAATATAATCATGCAAAGTTATCAAACCTAGCTAGTGGTTAGTTAATTCACTCTCTTTTAGTCTTTAGGGTTAAACCGTCCTTTTGACCGAGACGAAGGTTAATATGACAGCACTACCTGCATGCTCAACGGTTATTATTACTTAAGGAGAATCACATTATACTTATGCACCTAATGAATATGTAATAACGTTCTTTTTTTCCAAGGTAATAACGTTTCAAAAGTTATAAGTTAGAACAAAAATTAACTTAATTAATATTTATGTACCATATATTTACTTTACATTTACGTACATTCTACTCGATTATTTTCATATAAAAATGATAGATAAAAAAATTGAAAAAATCGTAATTAGTTTAATTTTCTTTTCTCCCATAAAACCGATCTATTCTTATTTCCGCAAATATCAATATTGATTTGTACATGCATCAAATCAAGATCACAGTTGAAAACCTAAAATTTCTTCAAATCCAATTAATAATAATGATAGATTAGATCACACCACTTGTATAGGCTCGAATAGACAAACCCTATCCTTCCCCGCAGATTCAGATCTCCAAACGTAACACACTAGGACTAATTACATAATTGCTCGCCAATTAAGCTATATGGCGATCTAGTCTCCTAAATCCTAATGCAAGTGGGTCGGTCAGTCGGCGCCACCAGTCTTTCTTATAATTGTAATTAGTAACACTTACCTTAAACAACAATGCACTAAACATAGGACATATTAGAGAAGTTAATAAGTGCCTCTAAATAAATTCTCTCCCCAAATACATTGTACACGGCAATCACTGCCATTCCCAGGTTCATTGCTTCTCACTTTTCCTCACAAGATGATTCTCCTTTTTGACCCACTTGCTTCCAAGAAATTGTTTCCTTTCGAGTTTAATAATAATAATGATAAGCTCAGATTGCTCTATATAAGTTTGACTATGCAAATTACCAATTCAGCCATAGCTTGCTAATCTGGTTCTTTGAACCTAAATCTCTGCTGATTAAACTAATTAACATTATTCCAGCTGCCTAATCCCTAATTGTTTAAACCCAATTGCGTATTAGATCAATATAATTAAGCAAGTAAATCTAGCAACTTGAATTATAATAATTATTTAGTTCCACGCGGATCATCAGACATCAGCCAACTAAGCCAAGCATGCAATATTCACTCTGGTTCATTGGCTCTATCCATCACTATGATATATCGGTTTCCATTAATTGACTGGGGATTTCAGGGCCTCACGCAGATTTTATGGAATATTTTCCAGCTAATCTCTTACTTAAGATAAGCTATATGTATATGTGCACTGCCATTCATTGGAGAGAACTTATAGGGTAATGAGTTTGTATGTTTGCATTGGAGAGAACTAGCTAGAGGAGGATTGCCGTGTAAAAAGTCACTATGTTGATCGCCTAAGAATGGTCGTTTTCGAGATGACCAGTGTGATAATTAATAACACGACATGCTTTAAGATAAATAAATATGAGAATTTTACCATCGCTTGATGTTTTTGTTCATACATAGATACGTTATTGGGTCAAATAACTAGTTCTCTTAAAATTCATATATTTAATTATTAATTAATTGAATCAACACGTACATACGACACTAAACAGGGTTTAATCATGATTCACAACCCACCCAGACAAATTTGCCGCCCTGACTATTTGTCACTGAATTTAGGTTTACATTAAGATCTAAACAACGTCCATCAAATTTTAAAGCATTAATATAAAACGTCATGTGACAAATTAATAATCCGATGGTGCATATGCTTATGCATGTCTTTTCATATAATTAAACAACATGAATTATTTTTGGCCCAACAATGAAAAAGACAATGAATTATTGGGCTGGCCCGTCTTATTTAAAAAGTTTAAAAGAATCTGGCCCACCTGGCCCACCTCCACTTTCAATTTTGCCAGAGGTGGGACAAAACTTGGTGTATTTTTTTTAATTTTTAAATAAAAATAACGTTATTATCAAGTACAATTTGGTTCAGACCCAAAATAAAAAGTACAATGGTGTTGCCCAACCAAACCAAAGGGGGGGAAGGTTCTAACTTAGTCTTTATAAAAAGAAAGGTTTCACACTCAAAAATGTTGCTGCTGTTTTCTTTTTTTCCCCCTTCATAGTTCATACAGGACTGAACGTGAAACATGGAATATGCATGAATCACATTCCAAAGTCCAAACTGATAAGTCAAACAAGGTGTATTCCATTCAGAAACTTGTTACTCTTTTACCTATATTCTCAACCTCGTCTTCCACATTGGACTATTGGAGTAGTAGTACAGTTCGGAGAGATGTTCAAATCTTATTTGGGGTTGATTTTGTTCATTCTCAATTTCGAAACGTTTGACACGCTTCACCAGATTAAATATGTTTATTCTTTACGCGCGGTGTGGATTTCATTTCAAACGATGGGATGGTCCTAGCCACTGTTGATGCTGTGGAGATAATATCAGGGAATGATTATCTTTGTGACAAAATCACAAGGGTGTGAAGGTGATGCCACTAAGAGAGCACCTAGCTATTGTTTTGTGGATGGAGAGTGATGAAATAATTAGGGAAATATCAATGTCAATTCAGTTTGCCATTATAGTCATGCTTGCTTGCGCAAAAATATCAAATTTCGGGTAAGATGCAGAAACAGCTAAACCTCATGATAGTTTCGGTTCATGGATTCTATCTGCTCTACGTTTTTGAATGGATTTGAGTTTTCCCTGTATGATTTTTTTGGCCCAAGTAAATATTTCAGACCCATTTATAAATTTCTTCTTCTTCCCAATTTCCTAGTTTAACCACCTTTCAACTTCCTTCAAAAGCTGGCCATTTTTCTTTGGCCAAGGTGGTTTCAGTTTCTGGGTTTACTTTTGCCAAAACAGTCTTTGTTGCAACCCATCAAGCAAGGAGTAATTATTACAGGGAGGTGAAGAGGCTGTACAAACAATAGCTTGTAAGTGTTCTAATTAGCAATCGATATCTAGGAAGCTACAATGATTCAATGTCAAAAGACTTTTGTAAATTGTACAAAGCATGACAACAGCGAAAGAGAAAAAGAAAGCTGTTCGGACTTTGATGGCTTGATCAATCATACAAACCCTCTTGCTCCCATATATCAACAAGAAAATCGATCATTTCCTGTCATTTTCAGATTTTGAGAATGAGTACTTGCACATGCAGAATCAGAAAGGTGAAACAATTAGGAACTGAGTCAGCAACTTACAGGAAGAGGGATTGGCTGGCGAAAGGGCTTGTTGGTACTAAGTAAGCTCTCATACGTTGCATTCCAACTACAAAACAAATCATCGGATCATTTGTATTATGCAGCAACAAGAGATAGAATCAAGCGAAAATTAGTAGATAGTTGAATGCCTACTTCTACAAACTAGGAATAGGCAACGTATATACTTGAAAAATACTTGAATATTGGCAAATGAGAGACGATCTAATGAATATTCAAAATGTAAAAAGAAAATGCTGCTTTTACAGAATGCCTCTACAACAAATACCACTAACATCGTAGGGAATAAAGAAATATCACCTTATTGTAGGTTCTCGAAGTTGTGTCTGGGGTCGAGACTTTTTATTTCCACGCCACTGCTGTCTTGTCTGGTTCCAGAGTAAGAGACCTGTATCCATTGAAATTTTCATTATCAACAATATAGTTTGGTACAAGAATTTGAATTAAATGTTTCCAGTTTTCCACAGAAAAAACAATAATTCTTGACAGAAGCTAAGCCACCAAATTTCAGAGAAGATCACCATAAATTTATCATCCATTGCTTTCACTTCAGAAAAGACATGGATAGACAGAGAACATCAATATCACAAATATTAATTTGGACAAACAATGCATATTAAAATCAGCAAAAACAATAAAGCTGAAAAAAAAAAAAATTAAATGGTCATGTGAGGTGAGCATTCTTGACCATCCACCATTGTCTTCCTATTATGTTCTTAAAACATACAAATTAAAACATGCATAGGCATTCTGTACCAGTAAGAAAATCCCATAAAAGAATATTGCAAAAGTACTTCCAGTTCTACATTATCTGTATTCCATGGCACCTTCAACTTTGGAATATATGGTGAGATCTTAAGACACTGAACCACATAGGCCACAGGCAGCTCTTTCTCTGACGGTCAGTTACCAGAATATGAGTATCAGAATCATCTAGCCCCGAGCTTCATTGGACTATAGCATTATGTGGGTGACTTACACTACACCAAGGATACCAAATAAACAGCACAAATGATAGTTTCAATCAGTAACAACAACCCCCACTCCCTCTCCCCAAAAAAGAAGAAAGAAGGAAAAACACACAGATAGAGAGAGAGAGCCCCAAAAACACACACATACATAATGGGTTTATTAAATATTTACCGTGGTTTACAAATTCAGGAGTATTGCTTGTGCTGCCCGCACCACGGGAGTCAAGGGGATTGTTTGAAGTGCTAATTGATGAGACGCTTATCTGAGACTGAATCGCACTGTTATCCATTTCAATAGTGCTAGTGCTCCAGAAATCCTCTGACATGCTGTTTTTCCTCACTGGTTGACCTTGAATTCTCAGTCCGCTTGATGGCTCATCTACCACAGTAAATCTGGGTTGGCTACAGCTTCCAAGACAACCTCTGCTCTGTTACAAATTAGTTTAAGTAACCATGAAAAATGATTAGTGCCCACCTAACTCGATTACATTCAAGGAGCCAGAAATGTATGACAAACTGTAGAAAAAGAAAAAAGAAAAGAAAAGGACAAATGAAAACTAAGACAAATTGAGTGCATATATTTGCATAAACAATTTCTTTTTGAATACCCTTTTCCGCGAAAGGAAGAAAATAACAAGACAGTAAAAACCATACATTTTCTTATGATTCTATAACATGCAAAATTCTATATGCTGAAAGCTAACTATAATAAAAGCTTTCCTTGTTTAAGTGGAAAGATAGCAAAATACACAAAAAAAGAAGAATAAAAGAAAAGAACAACCAAAGTTGTAAGCTAAGAAGCATGCAATCTCAGTATTGAGGTTTAGATAGCTGTCAAAGTCATACCATAGTCTGCATAAACAAAGATATAAATAGCTAAACACAGGTAGCAATTGCTGAGTGCGTGATCCCATTAGAATTCACAACTAACCGTACTGAAAATACACTTAAATGCATGAATGTGGACATGTTATTCTCTTTGAGAAGAATATTGATAAGTTGGTAGATACACACATAAACATAGAGCACAGGTACAATACACTACGAGGAAAAGTTACCAGCACACAGCACACTATGGGAAAATTTTGCTAAATTAGAAACCATCCTGGAGAAAGAGCCTTGAAACCAAAGTCCAAAACACACCTAGGATTCAATTTAAACACAAGCAAGAAATATAACTACTCATATTCACACCACTAGATCCAAGGCCGCACCGCCACAGTGGTCAATTATGAAAAACTTTTATAATAAGAAGAATTCCTTGGAGCAATGGAGCTATCAATAGAAATCATTTCTGGTAACAACTAGAAATAAATCTTTTTCCCCCTTACACTGAAAAGTGCCTTGCATTTATTTTTGAATTTCTCCATTAGTAGAACCACAAAAGCTCGAAAACAAGTTCCAGAGAATGCAAAAAATGAAGAGCAAGGTTTCTTCCCAAAGCATTTCTCTGTCTGGGACAACAAACGACACCTAGAATACATAACTCCCCCAGAATTACATGCAAAGGGAAAACCCTTATTAGAATTCCAAATGCCTAAGACTTGAAGCAAAGAATGGGAAATAAAAAGGCTACACCACGTTTCCTTATTAACTGACTCTCAAGTTCGCTTAACGGACAAGCAAGTTCAAGTACAAAGATTCCTAAAACAAAGTTAAAGGAACAAGCTTCAGCTACAGAAGAAAGCCTTAAATCTTCTGATTGGTCAGGTCATCCAGAAAGCCAGGGTAAAAACAAAAGAAACATTGTACTTTTGAATCTTTATTTTAGGTGATGTCACCATTCCTAGAAACAGCAAGATCAATTCTTTTACGGCAAATATCAGTATGACCAATTTGAGCTCAAGAATCTCAGCAATTGGAAAGAGGAAATATCATTCTCAGATGTAAAGTCTACCTCTTTTTTCCTCTCATTGCTATTCTCAACATCTAAACATTTAAAGCACAAATGGAACTTCATAATAACAAACCAAGCTTTCAACTTTTTTCTCCTCCATTCTCCTCATTTTTTTTTGAGTTTCCATTCTCCTTATCTTTCTCAGGAAACAAATAGAACCCAGAACATTATGAAAAACATAAAGATCCAGAAATAAGAAAAGCAAAAAGTAAAAATCTCAAACTCACCCCATGCATGTGAAAATGGCAGAGACCCAAGATGGAAGGTGACTATAGCTTTTCATCTAAGCGAGGCCAAACTCCACCAAAACTCTAAATACAAGAAGGAGAGAGACACAACTCACAAGCCTGCATAACAGATTCATTCAATTAGAGCTGGCAACAGATCACTTAAACAAATACCAAAACAAATTCAGCCAAATTCATAAGCAATCACCCTAATTACTGCCAGTTTCCTTTACAAAAAATCAATTTGCATTTCCGATAGTTTTTAACTTATAATAATAATAATAACAATAATGGACCTGAAAGATGCCATGATTGGATTGAAATTGGGTTCTCCTCTCCTTCATGAAACAACAGTTGGGTTTGGCCCTTTTGGTTGGTTTCTGATTCAACCAAAGGGGCGCCCTTTACTGTTCTGCTTCTTCTTCTCGAGCTGCTTCCCCTCTCTCTTTATTTCTAGTTTTTCTGTTTTTCTTTGTGTGTTTTGTGATTGCAGGTGGTGTTACTTTATTAGGATTAGGGAGACAAAACCAAAGGTTGTAGCTTTTTTTTTTTTTTTTTTTTTGGCCTTTTTGCCGAACAAAGGTTGTTACTTGTAACCACTTCTGTAATCACTAATTGGTTGCTTTGGCATTACATTTTTTGTTTTTGGTCGTGGCAGGTTACAACCACTTCTGGTAAAGTTTAGTTTAAGGGGGGTGTATTGTATATGGAATTAGTGAAACTTTTAAAAAAATTTATGGAATTTAAAAGTCTGAGTGTATTCAATATAAACTTTTAACAGTCCATGAAAGTCATAAGGTATTCAATTAGGATTTTTAAAGACTTCATGAATTCCACCAAAATCTAGGGGGTATTCAATTAGGACTTTTAAAAATGAATAAAAGTACAGAGGTATTCAAAATATCATTCATATTTATGGAATTAGAAAATCATTGATAATCATGGACTTTGTAGTGTTAACTATACATACCAAACTCCAATAATTTTCCAGCCTCCAGACCAAAGATTTCAAAAAGTCTATCAAAGTTTCCTCTTATAAAAAAAAAAAAAAAAAAGGTCTATCAAAGTTCTTCTCTCTACGCACGAAGAAGTTTGTCCTTCATCATCTCTCTTTCTTAATTTTTTGTCTTTTCTTTAATTTTTTATGATATCAACCTTTTTTGATACCCAACATGTTCATTGTAGTTGTTAAATGTGATTTTTGTTTTTTTGTTTTTTTTTTTCAATTGTGATACTTTGAACCCTAATAGCAATAAAAATGATTTATGAAACCCTAAACTCAAATATTGTGGTCTAACCCTAAGACCTTGAACCATACTAAATTTTATTTTATTAATTAATTATTCTCATTAATTTGAATTCATATTATGGTTCAAAAAAAGGTTGAACAATTGAATTTCAATTGATTGATTATAGATCAAGACATTGACCGATATTGCTACAATATATGTTAATCAGCGAAAACAAAATTGATGAGAATAATTAACCATAAACATCAAGTGATCTATATTGTATATTTATGTTGTTGGGAGATTAGGAATGAGAACAAACTCGCTAGACAGACTAACAATCATTTATTAGTCAATTTCTATTAGAAGATACTAGAGCATTGAAGAGACAATAAGTTATTATTTTGTTTTGTGTTTGGGCTGCATTTGCATTATTATTATTATTTTTAAATATTTTTTTTTATATTTTGCATATCCTAGGAAATCTGTAAAAGTCATTCATAATAAAGTATATATATTTTCATGAATCAATAAAAGTTTGTTGCTAAAATCAATGGTTTTAAGAAATCCATAACAGTCTATCAACTTTTTAAAAAGTCTGTGGACTTTTTAAAAAGTCTGTCATTTAAAAAAAGTATGCACAAATCCAAATACAATACACCCCCTAAGGATGCCTGGTTATAACTTTTATTTTAGGATTGTGTTGGGTGATGGGGCGTCCAACGCCATAGTGGTGATTGGTGGGAATTTATAAATGGACAATACTTGGCTGACCAGGGCTGGTCAGCCCTTCCTAACCAACCCCTGTGTGTCACACTCCCAATCCAACACGTGTCTTTTTTTTTTTTTTTTGCCTCTCTTTCTGTTCTCCTCCTACCTCTTCCTGTACTCCGTCTCCCTCTTCTCCAGTCTCTATCGGCGTCGGTTTCCAGTCACCACCATCGCCTTCCCCACCCTCTCAATCAAAGCCTTCACCAACATCGCGACTGGAAGCGCGATGGTCAGCCAAAGCTAGTGGATATGGTCAGCCAAAGCTGACAATACCTGGTCAGTGAAGTATAATCCTGGGGAAGGCGGTGGTGGTGACTGGAAACCGACGATGGGGAGTAGAGAAGGGGTTGAGGATGGTCAAGTTGGTCGCCGATAGAGACTGGAGGAGACGGAGACGGAGTACAGGAAGAGGAAGGAGGAGAACAGAAAGAGAGGCAAAAAAAAAAGACACGTGTTGGATTGGGAGTGTGACACACATGGGTTGGTTAGGAAGGGCTGACCAGCCCTGGTCAGCCAAGTATTGTCCTTTATAAATCATCTTTTCATCATCCATTTTAGTATTTTGGGCTCATCCTTTTTGCTACTTCTTTTTTTTTTTTTTGTGGATTGCTTTTATTATTGGGTTTAGGAGATGTTCATGCGTTGATGCTTTCTATGTACCCAATATTTCCTTGAAAAAAAAACACCTCAATTATTTGATTCTATACTGAAGAAGAAATCTCTCAATTATTTGATTTCATGTGGGTCTTTACTGTGGGAGATGCAGGTTTTTTATATAATTGGCTCCCTTCTTGTACGGGTACCTAAGCAACATGTATGAACAGTGTCTGAATTGATTTGGCTGGACCAGAATATTGACTTTGTGGATAAGGGAAAACAGTATCAACCAATCTGTAAAGGACGTAAAGCACATCCTACCGTCTGAGATGCATCATATTCAAACTGGTGGATGGAGATTAATTATTATAGGTTGAAATTTTGAAACCCAAGAGGAAAATGAGTGACAAGTATAAGAAAATGGTCGATTTGTGCTTCACCCAAGTTTTTTTTTTTTTTTTTGAAGACCACCCAAGTTTTGTTTTTGGTACTTAGAAATTGATTTGTCTCTTCCTACTTGAAAATCACGTACAAGGTATTGAGGGGCTGCGGATCTGAAATATAAATGAGACAGGACGTTTACGATTAGATTAGATAATAAGCTTTGCTTGGCTTTTTTTGGACTCGTTGATAGAGATGATGATACAGGAGGCATGACTAGGCCTACAAACTTTCTAGAGATGGAAAGGCATTTTGGACCCTATAGTAGAGAGGAACAATCAATTGGATTACAGTTCATGAACATTACATGTTATTACTTAACAATTGGCATACTTTTGTACACATTGGATTGACTAACATTATTGATGACTAGCAGGAATGTTAAATCAAATAACAAGTAATAGTAAGATTACAGTTACTCCAGGCATTACCAGTAATAATGCATGTTTTTGAGTATTCCCAGCTGCTAGGTGGTAAGGAGTGGAAGAAGGTACTCAGACTTGGTGCCAAAGACTCGAGCCTTGGTGTCGGGTAAATGTTCGAACCCCGGCAGTGTTGTTAGAGCTCCAGTCTTGCTTACCTCAACAGGATATCGAAGAAGGTGACCGGGAAGGTCACCAGGAAAAGTGTCACTTGAGAAAATATCCCAGTTTGTTTC
Organism: Rosa lucieae; assembly: GCA_024704745.1. NCBI lineage: Eukaryota > Viridiplantae > Streptophyta > Magnoliopsida > Rosales > Rosaceae > Rosa > Rosa lucieae. Next base: position 58,459,327 of record CM045497.1, read on the forward strand.
CGCAAGTTCATTCACCGTCCGGATGCATTCCATTGATTCTGGATGCAAGAAAGAGCTGTCAAGCACTTTAAGGTGCTCATACCATAGTGTCACCCTGAAAGCATATATCTCTCCCCTAGCTGGGTCAGTGGAATTAGCCAAATAATTAGTCTGAAATGCTCCCATAGCAATTTCGGAGTCCCTTGCCCCATCCATTGACCTTTGGTTTATGTTGGCAGATCCAATGATAATGTATTCATCATCAACTGTAGAAAAAACACATGTTAGAATGCTTTGATCTAGTAATCTGAACTCAAAACGAGTAATCAATTCATCGTTTGTCAGACAGTAATTAATTAGAACCGCACATTCTAACATGCTTGCACATACCAAATAGTTGGTTATCTAGCATTTCCTGTTATGCTTTAACTTTTAATGGGATGTTTGCAGTTAGTAATCACATACCTATCATCATTTTTGAGTGCACATAAATCATGAAGCGCCGGGCCTTCTGAGCTCTGATGTAATCAGTGTCTGGCTCTGGAGTCTCTGGAGGTACATATTCTCCCTCCTTCACGGTCTCCCGGTTCCCAAGGCAGAAGAATGTAAGATAGTCTCTAGGGTTTGCATTCAAACCCTTTCTCTGAAGGGCCTCAGAGATATCAGTGTACATCATCTCCAATGTCCTTTTTTGCCAATCTAATATAGCCTGAACAGAACCACTCTCGGGTATACCTTCTGGCCACATTGGGAGAACAATGTAGACAGCAAACCTCTCCCCTGCTTCAATTTTACTAACAATCTTCAGTGACAGCTCCTTTGGGATAAGATGCAGAGCATTAATATCCTCATCCTTGATATCTTTTGATCTCCACCCAAATGAGCTTCCAAGGAAGTACTGATTCTCTATGTAAATGAAATTCTTTGCTCGGCGAATGGCGTGGATATATGCATCCTGGATGCTTCTGTCTATGATGTTGTTCTTCCCACTCACAAGTCCCCTTTGTGTTGCTTCAAGTGGATTATCAGGAAACCCCAAAGCAGCTCCATTGTCGATGGAACGAAACAGTTGAACATTCCATGCTTCACTATCATTTGATAACTTGTTCTGTAAAGGGTGAACTGTGATTTCCTCAAGCTTGCTTAGTGAAAATAAGTACTTGTCACCAACTTGCTTTTTCCACCTCTGCTCAAAGTTGTACAAGACATCCCAAGCAACAGGCCCTTCTAGTTTGCAATGGATATCATGCCATGGCTCCCTTGGACCGCCTTTTCTAATCGAAGAGCCTGGAAAGTTTGGCTGATGGAAGTCCTTATGGTGAGTTGTGCCTAGAGTTGAAAATAGGGGGTGTTTCTGAGTGTCATATCTTCCATCACAAAGATCAATGCCTCCAACAAAGCTCAGAATCCTCCTTTTTTGCGAGGGATCCACCGACTATCTCACTGTCAACTACTACTGTTTTTTGATGGTGAGTGAACATTGTAGCAGTCTCAAAACCTTGAATAATGCTTCTACCAAGATCAGGGTTCCGCGGGCAAAGGAAGCAATGAACTTTTGTGTTTCGAAAGTACTCCTCAGTTTCTTGATCATGTGTTGTCATCAGACCATCCTTTTTAAATTGAGGAATTGAAGTTCTGTCATCCCAAACAAGCAAGAGAACTAGAACACCCTCATCAGCCTTTTTCTTGAGAAGCTGTCCTAATGTGAGCTCATCTCCTGCTTTCGCCTTTGTGGATCCCTCAGCAAGTTTATTTCAGTGGAGACAGACCAGCCAGTTATGTAGATCAAGTGTTTTGCATTAGTGATTGCATCAAATATGTCCTCCCAACATCTTCGTGGCTTGTAGAATCCCCCATTGGCCATAAGAATCCAGGATTAAAATCATCCGCGACATGCGAATCTTGGTAGAGGGTAACCCTGCAACCCTGTCTTTGATTGAAAAAGGTCCAAGGAACACCCTCATAGTCAGGACTTCTGAGTCCCCGAGACCAATGAGCATCTTCTGCAACACTTGAGAATTGCAACTTGACATGAATTCTAGAGTTTCCATGGATGGGATTGTGTTCTTCATCTAGTATCTCAACCCATCTGTCCACCACATAGCCCTTTATGATATCTTCAACAGGTATATAAGCTCTTCCTATGAGTGTGGCACCAATAGGATCATTAGCTTTGACAGTGAAGATAATGTGTGAGATGAAATGAGCACTGTAGATGTGGAACTCTTCCTTCCATATGGGGTTGTGGGGATTGTTTATCATTCGGGTTCGTGCCACCCGAGCCTTGTCTAGATCAACTGTTGCATAGATTTTGGAACCAGAAATCTACAAAAAAAGTTCATGGTCTGCCAGTAAGTAAATTATGCACATAAATTTTAACTGATTGAGTAGTCTAGGAGGAAAATGAGATTGATATTTTTTGGCGAAGGAAAATTAATGTACCTGAGGTCCGCACAGTACCAGCCTTTGATTTGATCTACACATTTTTTAGGCGACTGTTGTGCATCCAGAATGTGAAAGTAAGAAATAAAAAGCAAGTTACTATGGCAAGAACACTTTGGCAGAACAGAATTATTAGTTCTTGTACAGATTAAGCATTTAAAGATAATATAGAGAAAACAGTTTAAGCAAGTTACTATGGCAAGAACACTTTGGCAGAACAGAATTATTAGTTCTCGTACAGATTAAGCATTTAAAGATAATATAGAGAAAACAGTTTGAAACTTTGAATTAGACAATATGCAAGCATGGTATGCGAGTTTTCATCACAATTTTGACAGAATTAATTTGAATGGTAGCACGATTTTCAGCATTCTGGAAATATTTAGCTACATACCAGAATGGTTGGTGATGATGACAACCTTGTGAAAATGATATAAGAACTTTGTCGAGTAGATAAGCTTCTTTAATAGATATTCTCTATATTTATTTATTTTGCGCATCAATTCACTCCCAAAAGAAAAGAGAAAGTACTAAATCATTAGCAGATATCTACAAGGAGACCAACACAGACAAAACTGGTAATTGCAAGATTGAATCACATAGAAACCTCAAACTGCTGGTAACTTAAATAACAAGGCAAGGTGATTCAAATGGATTTAGGATGTCTGACAATCGATCTGGCCGGCTAAACTCCAGATATTAGGGGTAATTAAGTACTTTTTTGAGTTCCTATGAGATTGTCAAAGACTATGCCGATTTAGATATAAGCATAACATTATCTTCAAATAGACTTTGCTTATTATTTCGGCTTTTGGTCCAAACGTTTACTCTAAAACTTTACAACCAATACGTCCTCGATCACGTAGTATTGGAATTTATAAGTTCAATTCCCCTTTAATGGGTGCACCACTGCACCCTCGATCAGTCCTTTAAAAAAAAAAGATCAGTCCTTTAAAAAACAAAAACAAAAACAAAAACAAAAAAGGAAAATGCCCGAATACTCGTACCTTCCACAATAAGCCGAGTCCACATCCACTGTGTAGCTTATCAATCCCATAAATTGTTGCATTAAGTATCCCATGAAGCAGACGTGGCATCGTTTTTTATCTATAAAAACAAACCAAAACCCAGAAACATACCCATATATTAGCAACCATATATTTACATACATATATATATATATATATATATATATGTAATGTGCAAGAAAAAGAGTTGAAACGACTTAAAATGAAACAAACTTTTCTAAGAATTAGTACTTACGTGGGAGTATGTACAAATGGTATCTGATCAACAAAGTAGCTTTGTTAGAGAAAAAATTGTGGGTAGAGGATGTGGAATGAATCGAATACATATAAAAGGGAGGGGCCGGAAGAGAATATCTGTGATTGAATTTTGTACATGAAGGAAGGGATAAAATGTGAGGAGAATTCAAGCTAGAATTGGTTCCTAGCTTCTTTGCTTCCAAAAGGAGCTCATTGTGTAAACTTCCAAGCCATTCATTTCATCATAAAATAATTAGCTAACTTTTGCAACAGAACACTTCTATTCTGATCCTTAATTTCTTCCATTTAATTTGCTTATCACATAATTCGTTCACTTGCAATTTACAACATAGCACAAGATCGAGGTAGGTCTGAATGTTTGAGTGGTAAAGACAACAATAGAAAAGGTCAAATAATTCAAGCAATGATTTGAAAGATAGTGAAAATTCAGAGCTAACAATAAATTTAGTCTCCAAAAGGTCAATAACTTAGACATCTGGACTTCTGGCCCCAGAAAGAGTAAATGACAAAACCACAAAATGTTCTTTGAGTCAACTCCTAACCAACATATATGACTTTTTAAGACTTTTGCTTCCACAAGAAAAGAAAGAAAACACAAAATTCAGGATGGACATTATGCATGAACCAAAGATTTTCATCTCACAACTCCACCGTAAAATCCTTCATTAGTTATATCAATGCATGCAAGAATTTCTTTATACATGGTCGTTAATTTACTCCATAAAAACAATCCCCAATTTTTTACTTTTTAATTATTTTCAAGAGTATAAGTCAAAATGTATGTTTGTTACAATGTCCTAAAGAATTAAAGAAGTAGAAAATATAAATGATTAGGCAAATGCGAGTTAAAAGAAACACATGCGATGGTAACACAAAAGGTAGAGTGGAAATATACGAGAAGAAAACAATTAATGTTCAATATATGTGGTACGAAAAATGGAGTTGGAAATCATAAATGCTCTTCTTTTTGGTGGGCACTGGGCAGAAGGCTAGATCATAGTTAACATGATGCTCATTTGCTTTCACTTGCTTTGTGTCGACGATCCAGTTGTCAAGAAACTGACTGTGTGTGTGTGTGTGTGTGTGGGGTGTTCGTTCATATGTTATAATGGCTTTTGGGTTTTGCAGGTGAAATCTTTATTGCAACCCCAACCCTTACCCTTTGATTGTACTACTCGGAAGGACTTTCCGACCAAGCGGCTTTACTAAGCCCACCGACAGTTCTTATAAATGTCCTCCCACTCTCTTATCTCTCTTCTCACTGCCTCTCACTTACTCTCCTCTCTAATATCTCTCCTACACACTACTTAGAATGCAGATTATTTCTCTGCAACTGTATCTCTGAAACTATAATTAGCGCAACCAAACATGGTACAGTCAAGGAAGTTCAGAGGAGTCAGGCAACGCCAGTGGGGCTCTTGGGTGTCAGAGATTCGCCACCCATTACTGTAAGTCGTCCTCCCCCCCCACATTATTACGTCTATATGTACAAGCTCTCTAGCTTCTTCTCCCATATACATCTCATTCGATCTCCTTCAACACTATAAACCCAATAGCCTCTCATACAATGCATAGAGAATTAGAGATCACAATACCTCCTCTTACACCAGTCTAATGATCCCTTGCCTTATAGTTCTACATGTTATTTTGTTAAGACTGTGAATCAGGATCATGCAACGATCTGATAATATAACATGTCCGGCAATATAACACCCTTTACGCTATTGTTCTGCACTGAAGTGTGTAATGTGATCATTGATTTATGTCTCATATGTTCTTCTTGTTTTATTGTGATGGATTTAGTAAGAGGAGGGTGTGGCTAGGCACATTTGAGACAGCTGAGGCAGCAGCAAGAGCATATGACCAAGCATCCATATTGATGAACGGTCAGAATGCCAAGACCAATTTTCCCAATAACAACCCACCATCTGATGATCAAGAAACTAAACCTACTGATCATCTTCCTCATGGTCATCAGCTTCCATGGGATCCCAAAGAACTTGCAGAGCTTCTCAGCTCCAAGCTCAAGAAGTGTTGCAAAGACCCATCTCCTTCCCTCACTTGTCTGAGACTCGACAACGACAATTCTCACATTGGAGTGTGGCAGAAGCGCCCCGCTGGATCACGCGCAAGCTCTAATTGGGTCATGAGAATTGAGCTGGGGAAGAAGGAGAAGCAATATAACACTACAGTTATTGAAAATGAAGGATCAACATCATCATCATCATATTTAATAAGTCAATCATCATCAGCTGGATCAATTACTAACGAGGCTGGAATTGCAATTGAAGAAGCTGATGAGGATCATGGTGAAGAGGATAAGCTTGCAATGCAAATGATAGAGGAATTACTCAACTGGAATAGTTATCCAATTCCTTCACCTACAAGTAATGTTCAAGAAGGGAATTAAGTATAGTGACTAGTTGCATGCTCTCTAGCTAGCTAGTACTTAATTTGCAAACTCTTGATTATAATTTCAGTTACGTATAGTAGTAATTAATCATAAAATGTCACCGCACTAACAATGTTTGTGATTGGTGATCGATCAACGTGAAAATTGTAAAAAATTCAAGCACAGCTTCTATATATTCAGGTAATTGCTTCTTGATGGTGATCGATTAATGTGGGTACTTAGATACTGGTGCGACAAAAGTAGTGTAGGTAAACCAACCACTTTTTGCAGATTGGTTGATTCCAGTATAGTTATAACTGAAGGTATGCATATATGGCATTGACACCTAATGGTGTAGATCATCTCAAAGAGGATTTCTGTTCCTGGTAAAAAAGTATGGTCTTTGTTTTTGGTCAATTCAGTTGGTTATTAGATTGAGTAGAAGATTAATTAAACCATTCCAATATTGGTTTGAGACAAGCAAGAGAGGTTTTGTGTATTTTTGAAAAGAATAACCACAATTTAGATGGAAAAATTACATGTTAGGCTTCAGCAAGTAGCACTAGTTGGAAAGATGAATGTACAGCTCAAAAGGATGTTTTATGGACCTATATTGTAAGTGATGAATCGCATTGAAGCTCACATTGTATGGAATCCAAGCAAACCTGAAACCGGTCAGGTTAGTTTATCAAACCGTGACGACTTGTAAGTCTTGAGGTTACTGATCATATTTACCTGCACATCCTGAAGTCCTCAATATAAATCTCCTATTCTAAAACCGATTGATGAGAAAATAATGAACTTGCCATGCAATTATTTGGAAAAAAAACCCCAAAATGCAAAGAAACATTTGGAGAAAAAAAACAAAACCAAAGGCAGATTATCTATGATAATTTCTAAATTTCTATAAATAGGAATTTTTGTTCCTATAATTGACTATGTATTATCTATCTTGCATAGGATATATTCTATATTTTGGGATTTTTCTGTGTAGAAATACTGTTCCAAAAGGCCAAACTCAAGCAAAATGTTGAGCTTATTGCCAACATATTTCAAACAGTTGCATTTCATTAAACACAACAAGAAAAGTATCTGTTATTTTAAAATTGTCTTGTTCATCAATGATAATCCAAGGAAAAGAAGCAAGATTTGACAATAGGATAGATGAGTCCCCATCTCATTAGTTAGTAAGTCCCCATCTTCCGATTAATTTTTTTTTCCACAGAAAATTCTGTAGTTAATTGATAATTATTGTTCTAGTTTCTTCTTCTTCTATTTTATTGGAATTTTTTGTTACATCAGAAGCGATCACAGTTTTGACTTATCATCACCCTAGCTCTCTGTCACTGATTAAACCCAGGAATTACATAAGGACGATCACAAAAAATCTGAATCAATTGATAAAGTTCACTATATTAACTTAGAAATATCTAAGATGTACACATCTAAGTAGTTGGTGGCAGCTGGAAGACATAACTTTAGCATATATACCTGTTATGAGGTATGGTTACATACAATAATATCTCATAAGACATACGTATATGATGATACCATGATTGTCATAAAAGTGGCAACAATCTTATATACCTAGGAAATGAAAATAAATGAAATTTGGGAATGAAAATGAGACACAGGTACTAGAGTCCTGTGAAAAGAACACATGTTCAAGCAATCTGGAGTAAAATAGGAAAACAAAAAGGTTATCATATCTGAGTTTACTGCTGAAATGTTCTCCAATATCGACCTAAAGAGGAGGAATGACAAGAATCGAACTTTCAACCTGAATGTAGGGATGTAATTTACTGCACTTGCCAATCATCAAAGAGGTTGGACTGAAGATTAAGGCAGAAAACTGAACAAGTTAAGCTTGTTGAGACAATGAATTCAGACCACATGATTGTTCTTTGATGTTCGTATGATGACGAAACACTGATTATGAAATTGACTGAATCATGAAGAGGCTGCCCCTCTCAGTAGTTGAGTGATGAATGCTCCATACATCAAAGGAGACTAAGACCAAGACATTTTTGCCACCAAACTTATATCACATGAGAGTCTTTATAACGGGACTGATTTCAGTGCATGTGACATATCCGATGGCAGTTGATGGAGATGGGACAGTGATTTATAGTCCTAATTAATAAAAGGATAGTTCATTGTTGTCGTACGTGGATCTCTCTCCATCCTCAACAAAGAATCCAATACATAGATCGCAGATCACGTATAGGTCAGCTTGAAAACAGTGATGGATTAAGCACCAATAAACTCGATAATTACAGGAAAGATTACAACACATTTTTGAGCTTTTTATATGAAAGGAACTATAGGCTTCTAGCAGGAGACCAGAACAAGAAACCTATTTTAGGCTCCCGAAAACAAGACATTATTAACATAATACCTAAATTACCCAGACCTCTAATACATACTAAGACTTTAGGTTCTACATCAGTTTGGGGACCATATCTTCAATTATCCATAGGCGTTCTGTTCTATCTTTACAGAAGTATTTAATTTGTATTAGAAGAATCGGAAAGAGTAATGTGCTGGCAGACGTGTGAAGATATCTGAATTTCAGATAATAATAACCATGTTTAGATTATTGCATTGGCGGCAGCACATGTAATTTTTTTTTTTGAGAAGGGAGGTCTATTCATGAAAGTGTTGCACAGCTCTGTCAGCTCATGAAAGTGTTGCACATGTAATTTAGTCTGCAATGAAAGTCATAAGGGAGGTCTATTCATGAAAGTGTTGCACAGCTCTGTCAGCTCATATAAAATCCGAGCCCCTACTATGAATTAACATAAATATCAGAACAGGCACAAAAAGCACCTTCCTTCCCTTCCAACCTGGCAATCTACAACTGTACCCCAAGGATTATCTCAACTTGTAATAGTAGGGAATTTGGAGTTTTAGAAGCATTAATCTAGTGGCTTTCGCAATTTTCTAGTTCTCGGAACAGTTTACATCCCAAGCAAGCAACAAAATTTTAGCTACGTACAATTGGTCACATTTCAGTGGGAAATTAATCTACGCAGAAAATTAAAGATAAAAGCTGACCTGCTAATTAAATGGCAGAATGGCCCTGCAGCCGTGAAGTTTGACTAGTCACAGGGAACAACTCTCATGCACTTCAAATGGCTGTCCGTATCCTATCCGCAAGGTACCTTCTCAAAGAGTTGATTGGCTTTCTAGAGTCGATCATTCCCACTCCACAACGCTTGATCTTGATCCGAGCAAGGTAGTCAGTTGCAATCCAGGCAAAGCTCAACATCGGCACATCTCCAGGACCATCTGGCCCTTGCAAATAGAGTGATTCTTTCACCAACTTAGGATGATAAGTTACCATGTACCAAGCTGATGCCTTCTGCTCATACAAAAAATTCTTCTGCTCATTACTCAGCGACTTGAAATCTCCATCAATTCTCTCAAAACATTGCCTGAACTCTTTCTTCAGAGCACTGTAAGACTGTTTCAGCTGCTCCTGGAGCTCCCCTCGCTTCCTGCTCTTCGGCATTGACCAAACATACCCAGTGACAATCTCTTCTTCCCTCACAACATTATATTGTCCCATTAGACCCTTCAGCTGAAAATCATAAGAGCGCTTTCTCTCCAATGCTTCTACTACGATATTGTGGGCTCCTGGAACCTCCAAATCAATATCATATGGCATGTCAGTTGGACCATAACCTAGGTTAAAAGAGGTTGCCAGATCTTCATCATAGGCGTCTGTGATCTGGCGATAGAGTAGCCCCAAGATTTTAGTTGACATGTAAGACTTGAAGCCCTCTTTCCCCATGAAATCTGGGTACAACTCTGGTTTTAGGTACGATGGCATTGGAACAATCTTCCCAGTTTTTGGTAGATCAACTGCTATTGCTGCTAGCTTCGCTAGTTTGATGCAGTTGTCATCCGAAGCCCCATGTTCACTGATGTCAGCATGAACTACATGTGCATTGCATATCGCCCCCAGGTTCTCATTCGCCATGTTTCTCACAAAAAACTCTATAATATCCTGGTTAGTGACAGGACGGTCCAAAGTTTTGGCTTCTGCAGCATCATACTCCATAGGTTTCTCGCTCTTCTTACTAGGGGGAATAAGATTTTCATCCCATGTGACAAAGTACAGGTCCCCATCCAGGTCACTTCCAGAAGCTTCGTTCGAGTGTGGCCTATAACCCTTCTGAGGGAAAACAAGGCAATCATGTAAGTGGTGTAAACCTGGGGCATCTACTGCTTCAAGAATCCTTATATCACCTGGATGAAGACATGGATTCTTTGCTACCATAACTAATCCTTTTATTACTTGTAGGTTTTTCTCTATCGGGCAAAACCTAGAGCCATGCTTTGCAAAACAGTTTTCAAGTGATGGGTTAGACACTTGGATAAAGCACTGACCTTGTTCAAGTACCCCTAGCTCATCTAGACATCCCATAAGCCATCTCCCCGAGGGAACAAAAATCCTAGACTTTTCTCGGAGGCCCCAAAGCTGCGCGGCTTGTATACATGTTAACATGCCGCGCAAATGAGGTTCAGTCTGCGGATTAAAACCTGCACTCAGCATTATAGCTGCCGCATTTCCTTGTTCACCGCATGAGGCAGTGACAACATCAAATGCGGCATCCATGTCTGTGAGCATCTGTTTTAAGTTGGAAACCATTTGCTGCTGCATTCTCCAGAATACCATATCTTTAACATGCAGTGTTGAAAGCAATGTTATAATCTGCCTGTTTAAAAACCCCGGCTGCAGCCTAGTCCAAGAACAAATTTCCAATGTAGTATGGTGCGACTCAAACTTGTTCATGCTAGGCCTTAAAGAGAGCTGGAATCTATCCCCTTCGCTTGGCCAACAAGCAATAACCCCTTTAAAGCCAGCATATCTAATTTGGTATGCACAAGGAGGATCACTGCAGTCCAATTTCAGTTTCTTTGCAACTTCCATCGCAAGAGCAGGGGAAATCTTACCAATCCCATCTGAAAAATTGTATCCATTCCTCTCAATATCGCGAAGCTTAGGATTAACCTTGCTTGATGGAACTTCTACAGTTGCATATGTAGACGAAAAGCATTGACCCATTCTAGCAGAATATTTTGCAACATTTCTGTTGGTGAACTTCCCCATCCAAGTTTGGATATCGTGGATCGTAATGCTCTTGCATTCAGCAAAAAACCAGGCTGAGCGCTCCCTCAATTGATTGGATGAGAAGGCCAAGAAAGAGTACCTTCGGCCGCATAAGTCAAATCCATTTTTTAGAATGGCCTCAACCCTTCCAAATACTTTTGTTCTCTGAGGGCAGGATTTTTCCCCATAAGAATTCATAGCATTGGAATAAATAGTCTGCATCCCTTCATCCATAAAAGTAACCCTTAGAAACCGATCACCTATTTGTTTGTATTTTCTAAGAACCCTATTTGACAGTTGAGCCTCTGGTGGAATACAATAGGCTTTAGTTGGGGTAATGACCAACCTCCTGACATGAGCAATATCATCCAACCTTTTAGGACTCTCGAAAAGCTCGGGATTTGCCACAAACCAGTCTTGCACAGCTCTCAGCCTCTGACAGGCATCTAACACCGGGCGCCGGCTGCACGAATATAAGTAGTTCAATGCAGCCACATTGACATCCTTTGATTGGCTTCTCAGTAAATCGAAGAAGCAGTCTGACAACTGATGCTGATTGAAAATTCCCTTGTGCATTAGCGCATTAACCAAGAAGATAATCTCGAAGCAAATTGCATGTTTGTGACCAATAGAGTAGAAAGGATCGGAACTAGGCATCCCGAAAAAGGGCTCCTTCTGAATCCCAAGTGGCCATTTTATATCTAACTCCAGCACCCTCAGCTGTCTAAGATAATCAATGGCCTTGTTCCACTCGGCCCCATAGTACCGAGGGACCGAAAACTTGTAGAAATTACTCCTTCCAATGGCGCCATTTGCAGTGAAATCAGTAGTCCTGATCCAACTCTCATCATGAGGAGACCTACACGAAACACATGGCGACCAAGCCAGCCTCAACAGAATCACAAAATCCATCTCCAAGGTTTCGTAATGCTTGAACTCACTGATGTCCCTAACCAAAAACTCCACTTTATAATCACAGTACGTCCTCACACGCTTGTTTCTCCTACCACCATACGAAAAGGCAGTGTTTTGTGTCAAGCAAAACCTGCAAGTCCTAGTAGAAGGGTCCACAGTAAAGGCAACTCCTTTAGGGGGTCCTTCCCAAGCAACCAAGAACTCATCTTGGTCTTGGCGAACTAGGGTTCCGATCTCGACACGCACATCGTAAAGCCTGAATAGGGTTTCAGTTTCACAACGCCCTAGAGAATAAGAATCCTCCATAGCACAACTCGTGTTGTTTAGGTATGTGTAGTGTGGATTGATCGACTCCATTGAACACGACCCTAGTATTGGTGGAGAGCCATGGTTCAAGAATCGATGTGATTCCATTGAAGAGATAAGCCTTCGTTCGAATTCTGTCAATCCCTATTATCAAGGGTCAACTCTCTATGATGACGCTCTCTAATTTATTTCTTCTCTGTAACTTACCTCGGATTTGTTTAACCGATTGTTGTGTATATATCTAAAACACTGAAACGTGATATACTCAAAGACAAAACCTTTCCTGCCTTGTCACGGTTTACACTTCCTAAACGGTTAAGGATTCCTTTTCCTATAGAGTTTAGGAGACTCTAAACTGCAGCATATACATGGCACTACTAACACATGCAATTTATGACACGTTTACTTACTGGGAATAGAAAATAATCATGAATCAAAAACAACTGGAATGGGAGAAGAAAGGAATCAATAGATGAGTTGATTCCTAAACTCATCTCTCCCTTTGTAATCAAATTCCTGAATATTCAGAAATCGATTCATTATAAGGAGGTGAGACCTATAGCCACTCTGATTCCTTCATGTGTTAGAAAACGCAGAAATATTTTTATCCGAAATCATTCTGATTCATTTATATGTTAGTAAACGCATGAATAAATTTACCCCGTAATAATTCCTTCCCATTTCAAGTAAGTAAACATGCCCTTATTGTTGAAGTTTGAAATAATCACTACTACAAATTTCCCCAAAGCACACTGATTTGAATTAGTCCCTATTAGGACAAAGCACACTGATAACAATGGCTAATGAGAAATCAGTCCCCTCTATTGTAGGTGCCATTGGGGCAATAGGCATTGATAAAACATCAGTGGAATAACTTCACCCAAGGTAAAGACAGCATCAAAATTCACACTAATATTAGTGGCTTCGGAATGCCACTGATATCAGTGGCAAATTTATGAGGTTGTATTAAAAAAATTAAGGTGCCATTTGGCACCTTTACATTCTTGTACTGTACTTTATATTGTATTTTAAAATGTATAATACAATAAATGTACTAATTACAAATGTAAAGATGCCCCATCAATATATAAACGTCAAGACTCTTCATCCCACACCTGCAACTCTTCTTTGACGCGAACAACCTGCACATTATACCAAGTAGTTAGTTCTTATTTTGATAATTACATAGACCAACAACATCTCGACACATAAAAAACATTACAGTGAAGCTAGAGGTGTCTCTTTGGTTCTGAACATGTAGTATACAAGGATATAATATATCACTTATTACTAAAATTTAGCATTCGAATAAACATAACTATAGAAAAAAGTGGTACAAAAAACTGAAGAGGGATAGCAATGCACATCTGCATACACACTTCCAATTTCGAACCTTGTTGGTCATGAAAACAATTTATAGAAAACATAGGGAAATACCTCAGAGCCACACGATATTTCTGACACAACTTCTCAGGCTCTGCCATTACAATTTGATACAAGGAGCAAGGTTCGAAAAATAGCTAGGCGGTGGGCTAGGGAGGAGCGCCTGGGCTGGAGTCTAGGCAGCGCCTAGGCGGTTTTGTATTTTTTAATTTTTAATTTTTATTTTTATAACTTTTATTTATATAATTAAAAATATATAAACTTATAAAGACTTAAAAAGTAATAAACTAAATATTTATCTTCCTCAAATAAAAAATAAACTAAACGGAAATTTGGTGGAGCGATGTGAGCCATGGATCCCCTCACTGCTTGATCTGGGCCATCCATTGTTAAATGGACCAATTTATTTATAGCTGTTGATCAGATCAAAGAGAGAGGGAGAGAATAAGCTCGAGAGAGAGAGAGAGAGCCCGAGAGCTCGGTGCTCTCAAACCCGAAGCACGACCCGACTGGCGCCACTCCTTCTGGCCACTGCGCAGAGGCGGACCACCGGCATTGTTTTCGTCTCGCTGTCGCCAGAAACCTCCTATCCTTGGATCGTACATGCTGAACGGAGAAGGAGAGTCGACGACTGAAAGCTCCGAGACTTCTCCGACAATCTTTGCAATTTCCGGTGATTCTGGCCACCGTTTAGGCCACCTGTGGTCTAGGCGAGGTATTGTGAAGCCTTCCAGGCTGTAGCCCGACGAATCATCAGTTCATCACCATTCTAGTTTTGGTAGTGAGCTTGGGGAAACTGAGCTTGGGTTAATTCAAGGGATTTCCGACTTCCGAAGGTATAATTAGAATTCTTGAGTGGTAGTTTGGTTCTTGTTGTGTGCATCGAAATCTGTAGCTGGTATTGGAACTTTGTAATCAATGGTTGTGTGTGCAATGACCTGTGGAGTTGTGGTGGAGCTTGGATTTGTCTGGGATGTGTGTTTAGCTTGTTAAGTTGTTGTAGTTAGCAAGCTGGAATATACCTTGACTTGATTGTATATTTATTTAATTAACTATTGTGGGAGTAGTCAAATATTTCCGACATGTAGTTATGCCAATTATGCGGTCATGAATATGGTTATAAATGCGGTCTTCATTGCGGCTATAAGTACGGCGGTAATTACGGCGATAAGTATGGCGTTTACTGCGGCTTTAAGGGCAATGGCAGTTATGAAATCATCACAGCAATAATCATCGACATAAGTATGTAAAGTAAATGTAGACATAAACCCTCGAATAATGACGACTTGTTCCCCAAGTAAGTCATCGCCTATATAAAGAAGGCTCGACGTCCAGGTAATCCATCTCATTCCGACTATTTCTACTCCACTACTGAGAAATGTACTGACTTAGGCATCGGAGGGTTTTCTGCAGGTACCCCCCTTCTCCTCAAGCCGACGGTCAAACTCCAGGTCAACTCTCGAAGGAAGCCTCTCAATTATTCCCAGGTCAGCTGCCGCTCCAGTCCGCATTAATTGTTGGGTCAAACTCCTCTACGGAATTTTTCACCTCCAACAAGTGGCGCCATCTGTGGGAAGCACTTTTCCCTAAAAAGTGATGGCGGGAGCTGCGCCATTGGAAATCTCATTTCCGTCACTAAGGACTGGGAGTAATGGAATACAAGCCCGAAGTAATAAAAGTTTGGACTTACCCCGACCCTAATCCAAGATCCAAACTTGCCTCTGAATGACGAGTTGTAAAGGCTGCGGATGAGGCGAGGCCAGTGACGGCGCTTGCCAACAGAGTAATAAGCACGGGCACCGGTGGCGCCACCGATAAAAGCTTAAGCAGACCTCACGCTGAGGGGGCAAGCGAGCCAGTCCTCAAGGGCTCATAGCTGCAATCGAAGGGGACGCCTGTAAGTCTCCTTTCAAAGTACCAAATGGGCACCAACCCAGGTAACACCGATCAGCGTTTAGCAGTTACTCTTATGATTTTAGTTTACAATTGATCTTGAAATGCAATGGAAGCCGGTGGCGGGAATGTCTAAACTATTGTTCGATTAAACTTGAGCGACCTTCTGGACCACACCCTTGCTGCAGGCGGGGGTGGGATGGCTTGCCTCACCCCTCGCCTCGGGCGGGGGTGGGATGGCGTGCCTCACCCTCGCTGCAGGCGGGGGTGGGAGGATGGACCATACCCTCGCTGCAGGCAGGGGTGGCATGTGGACCACACCCTCGCTGGAGGCGGGGGTGGGATGGCGTGCCTCACCCTCGCTGCAGGCGGGGGTGGGATGATGGACCACACCCTCGCTGCAGGCGGGGGTGGGATGGCGTGCCTCACCCCTCGCCGTGGGTGGGGGTGGGATGATGGTCCACACCCTCGCTGCAGGCGGGGGTGGGGGTGGGATGATGGTCCACACCCTCGCTGCAGGCGGGGGTGGGATGGCGTGATGGATTTTGTCCTTGCAGGACATGGAGGTTATGCAAGTGGTACTGAAACTGACCTCCACGGGAAATGGGAGCAATCCTGTCCTCGGAATATGATAAGGAGCAATGAGCGGAGGGTGAACCTTCCTATTCGGAATGCTCAAGGAGGAATACTCTCGAGGAGGCAAGTCTTTCTCGAGGAAGAAAACTCTCATGAAAGCAAAGGCTCATGGAGATAGGTTTTTCTCGAGGAGGTGAATTCTCGAAGAGACGAAAAAAGTGAACGTTTAAAGAGGCAAGCTCTCGAGAGAGCAATCAAGCAAGGCCCCCAAGGTTAGTATATACAATGATTGATTCATGAATGATTGATAGTTCAATGCATATTGGTAAATGCTCGAGGAGGCGAATCCTCGAGGGAATGATCGTGCCAACCATTCAAAACGATTGAATAGAAAAGTACTCAACCGTAGAGACCAATGAAGAAGGCGTGTCAAAAGAAAATTATTACTGTTTTATTAAGGCTCATTACAAACATCGGTAGTTGGGACCGTTCCAAAGGAGAAATCCAACAAGGGTAAAGAGCAACAAAATTGCAAAAAAAGAAAGAAAGAAGAAAAAGTCAATCACTATGCAATGAACTCTGGCCATTCATTTGGATCGAGGGGTGGGGGACACTTCTTCATCCCCATGGCCATGGCCCTCCGAAGCGCTGGATGCAAGTGAGGGAACGTCTCCAGGAAGCATGCCTCGAATGGGAGAGTAGCACATGAGGGCAAATCCGTAGTAATGGTCGAATTCGTTAGGGCCAACGTAGCACTTGTCCTCTTCTCTGGTCAGGGCTTGATTCCACCCCAGCAGAAAATTTTTGGCTGATACGCGCTTCATCTGAGCAGCCCCTCTCTCAAACTCCTTCTCCTTGCTCCGAGTTACTAAGTCCAAGTCAGCTTTCAATGTCGCTATCTGACGATTTTTGTCCTCGAGGAGGTGACTTAGGTCCGCCATTGTTTTCATCTGTTCATTAAGCTCATCTTCCTGGGATTTGAGTTGGCAACTCGCCTAGTCCAACTGTTGTTGTTGCTTCAATTGGAAGGCGTCGAGGCTGCGTAGGAAGTGGTGGGACTCCATGAGGGCCTGTATAGGAAGGAAAGAACTAAATGAATAGAACAAAAGTCATTTACGTCAAGGAGAAAGTAATGGGAAAAAGGAAAAGGTACTCACATCCAGCTGAAAAGCGCACATGTCATTGTAAAGTTCCGTAGGACTCTTAGGAGGCAACTCTAAATTGGGCCTCAGTGATGCAAAGGCACTACCTACCGCTGACGCTGCTGGACCATTGGCGAACATGGATTCTCCTGCCAGAACATAGGAGTTGTCGCGTTTCCTGAAACTTAATTCTAGAACTTTGGGTGGAGGATGAGGCATCATGACCGATCGGGTTGCCGAGGACGTATGGGCACTTCGAGGGGATGGATGAGAGGTAGTATCTTGCATGGGTGGCGAAGTGAAATGAACCCTCCGCAGCGGAGAATGTGATGACATGTCTCGAATCGGTTCCCCTCGAGAGGAGTGAGAAGGGCCAGCTCATTGAGAGGAATGAGATGGGCCATCGCTAGCGACAAGATCTCCGACCTTACGTTTTCTTACCTTCCGAGGTGGAGGAACTGATTGAGGTAGTTCCCTTACCGAACCAGATGAAACTCATTCATCCGAAACATTACCCCGGGACCCACCTTCCTCTACTTCAAGGCTTTCTCCTGCTTCATCGCCCTCGAGGGTGGCCACGGCCGAGCAAGGAACTATTAAGCGAAAGGTATCCTGGCCTCGAGATATTCTGCAACTATTGATTCGCAATCATCGGATATTTGTAGAAGTGGTTTTCTATCTGTACAACACGAGGCGCTAGTTCCTTCCCAGAGAGTGCATGGTTGATATTTTCCTGGTAACGGCCAAATAAAGATGATGGGCGGTTGGGTGCGGCCTCAAGGAGATTCTCACGAGTTACAAACTGAGACGGAAACCACTCCCGCTGCACAAGATGACTTTCTAACCACGCGATATGACTGGGGGGAAGATTGACCTTGGCTTGAGAGAGTTTGTAAGCTACAAGTTAATCACATGAAACGAGTGAAGGTCTATTGACAGGCACTGTAGAAGGAATTAAGTACAGGGGGAAAAGGCGTTAAGATGCGTACCAAGGTCGTCTGCGAATGCTCTCGGGGGCAAAAGATCCAGCTCAGGGGAGCGCCATCCACCAGTGATCAACAAGGCCCTGGATTTCCATCCTCGATAGTTATTGGATAAACCTCCGAACACCTTCATCTTCAGGTATGGAGTAAAGTTAAAATATCTGAGTTTGCCAATTCTGGCACAATTGTATAGATAAAGAAAATCCGAAAGTCCCAGGGAGACCCCCCACTTCCAACCCATGATTAAAAATGCAGACAGAAGCAGATAAGCGTGCTGATTAAGTTGAGGTGGGTGCAAACCGAGCATACCCCACATGAGTTGGAAGACGGGGTGTATTGGAAACCTGATAAATCTCAGGTGCTGAGGGGATAAAATTAAGGCACCAACAAGCACATTTTCGCCAGTGTGAATATCGGCGACCGTAGGGACAGGTGAAAGCTTAACAAATTTCGGTATGGAGTACTCCTCGATGTACTTTTCGATGTCGCGATCCGTCGGCTTCCATGGCACGGTTTCCTCAACTCTCTCCGGAGTTTTCTTTTGGATTTTTGCTGAATCAGTGTGCTTGATGCGAACCATGGGTGCGAGAGGAAGAAACTATGAGGAACAAAAAAGGTTGTTAATTTTCCTATGCATAACGTGCAAAAGAAAGAAAAAGAAAGGAAAAAAGAAAACAACTAAAAACAACAAGAATAAAAGAAAGAATGCAGAGGGTACCAAGTCGGGTTCGAGCTTGGGGGCACGGACTGGTGAAGGAGGTCAACTGACGGAGGAGGCGCCGGCGAAGGTTGGGGGGGCCGGGACTAGGTCAAAATGGCTGCGCGCTGAGATCGGGTTGGCGAGGTTGGATCCGAGGCCAGGTTGCACGGGGTTGGAACCGAGGTAGGGCTACTGTGCGTGCCTGGGGCCGGTCGAGTTACAGGCAGTCGAAATGGGGTGGGTCGCTGCACAGGCCTACTATCGGACGGGAAGCAGGCGGTCGTAGGAGAGCTGTGTTGCCTCCAGCGATGTTGAGAGGTGGAAGTGAGGAACCAGCCGAGTAGGGGTCTTCTTTATAGGGATGAGGCTGTTGAAAATCATGGAACAATCAGAGGAGAATGCAGAGATTTTCGCGGCAGTAGGAGGCCCAAAAATCCGGCCGGAATCGTGCCAGAATCGGGTCGGAGGAGCGCCGAATTGGGCCAGAGCTGGGTCGCGACTGCGATGGGGGTGAAACCGGGTTGGAGACCTATCCGGGTAGGGTAAAATCGGGCCTGGGTAGGGTGGTAGAACCGGGTCGGGTCTAACCCGTTTCAAAAAAAAAAAATATATATATATATATATATATTTAAAAAGAAAAAAAAAGGAGAAAACAAAAATTGGGCTTGGGCCGAGCTAGGTGTGGCTGGAAATGGCTTAGAGAGTGGGCTGGTCAAAACTGAGGCCATTTGGGGCCTTCTTTGGGGATGATTTCCACGATGGGTGTCCAAAGGAAAAGCACAGGTGCCCAGAGAGGAAGTCCGGATTTTGGGAAATTTCCTCGTTGGACAAATGTCCAAAGAGAAAATTTGGGGGCATTGTGGGAGTAGTCAAATATTTCCAACATGTAGTTATGCCAATTATGCGGTCATGAATATGGTTATAAATGCGGTCTTCATTGCGGCTATAAGTACGGCGGTAATTGCGGCGATAAGCATGGCGTTTACTGCGGCTTTAAGGGCAATGGCGGTTATGAAATCATCACAGCAATAATCATTGACATAATTATGTAAAGTAAGTGTAGACATAAACCCTCGAATAATGACGACTTGTTCCCCAAGTAAGTTATCGCCTATATAAAGAAGGCTCGACGTCCAGGTAATCCATCTCATTCCGACTATTTCTACTTCACTACTGAGAAATGTACTGACTTAGGTATCAGAGGGTTTTCTGCAGGTACCCCCCTTTTCCTCAAGCCGACGGTCAAACTCCAGGTCAACGCTCGAAGGAAGCCTCTTGATTATTCCCAGGTCAGCTCCCGCTCCAGTCCGCATTAATTGTTGGGTCAAACTCCTCTACGGAATTTTTCATCTCCAACAACTATTTATTTAATTAAATAGAGGTAAGAGAGAGAGAGGTAGAACTGAAGTTGAATTGTCCAACAACTCCAAAACGCCCAGGCGGACGCCTAGGCGGCCTTGGCGGCCGCCCAAATTCTATCCGCCTAAGGCTTCCAATTTGTCGTTACTCGCCTCGGTCTGCTGCCGAGTTTTAGAACACTGACAAGGACTAACCTGTATATTTAGAAGACAGATAAACTTAGAGAAAAATAAACCCAAAAAAAAAAGTAACATTTCTATGCATTATCTATCAAAAATTTCTACCAATTTCTCTAAATCATTCTTGTTATAAAACTATGCATTCATAACCAATTTCTAACGAACACTAAACATTAATACAAGTAACTCACTCTAAGACTCACACTTTGCATATGGGCAATCCACCATTCCCTTCTCTAAATCCAACTGCAGAACGTGAACAAAAATAATTATATTACCCAATACAGGAATAGCGTCGAAGCAACATTTGGCCTAAATTACAAACACAATGTAAAATCCAACCAACAAAACTATCAAAATGAATTAAAGTCTCCTAAGAAACATAATCTTACATATTTATGGGCAGCTTTTCTTTGCTAAAAATCCTTCTTCTTTGGATTCCAAACCTCCTCTTTATAGCTGAAATCAACATACAAAGCAAAGAAAAGATGAAATTATTGCTTTGAAGCATAGTAGTGAAGAATTATTGTTGGACACAGTTGCCCTTCATATCTGCATTGACATAACACAACTTTTATTGATCAACTCAAATAGAATATATATCCTTTAAAAGCCAACTTAAGCCATTTAATAATTACACATCTAAGAACAACTATCCAAATTCCTATTCCAAGAGATATAAGGACATAACCCACAAAAGCTGAGTACTGATGAAAATGGAAGCAATTACATCAATCTTCCTTTCACCATTCATTCAACAGGCCAATAACTTACAAAGCAACCCAAGCAAAACCAAACAACAACTCATAATGGGAGCTTATAAGAATTAAATTGTTTAAGCAAATGCTATATATACACATACACTAATTAGACTTTTGGAAAGCTGAAACCTTTACACTTTCTTAACCAAAAAGATGAAAATCTACGTGTTCTTTTCATTTTCTTATGTTAAAAAAATCTCTGTAAAACCTGCTTTTATATATTTTGAACAAATCAGGTTTTACAGATCTGCAGATCTATGAAATTTTGCAACACATATCAGCTACAATATTGTCAAGACCCACAAGATCAAAAACAACTTAGTATCTAGACTGCAGAAAATGCTGATATAGGCATATAACTACTCAGTGTCTTCATTGTCATATACCTTTACTAACATCTGCATGCACCACCGAGTATATCCAAACAACCGCGTAGGAGATTGATACAACAAATCCAAATACTCCACTCCACCACTAACAGACCACCAAAGCCTCCTTGATCTCAACAGACCGCCGGTCCGATTCTAAAAAAATCTCTTCAAACCAAGAATGGGAAAATCAAAGGGGAAGAGCGTGAAGAGTGGGCTTGGTCATCGATGGATCCAGAACAAATGGTTTTTGGAGGTGACACCAGTTCAAATCTGTTGGTGGAGAAAGAAGAGAATCAGAGATAAGGTTTTGATCTCAAAACGAGCAAATCACACCTAGATGGTGGGTATGCTTGTTTGAGGTTTCATAAGGCAGAGAGGGTGAAACCGCACTTTGAATCTTTATTGAACGGGGAAGAAGAGAGCCTTGCCAAAAAAGAAAAAAGGAGAGGAGTGAGAGACGAATTGTGTGGCTGCTCTCGTCTAAGAGGAAGCCTTATCCTCTTTCTCAAAAAAAAAAAAAAAAAAAAAGAAGAAGGAAAAAAGAAACAAAGATAAGGATGTGTGAACGTGCTGCATGCTGCCAGCCCACTTCATTATTTTATTCCCCACTTCTTGTCTTTGTTGGTAAACAGTTGTTTCTCATTAGGGGCTTTTTCGGCCATTTTAGTAATACTATTCATTTTCACACATTAATAGTGACATATGGATTTAACAAGTAATTACTTGTATGTACTGTACACAATTACACACGGATGATAAGTGAGCGGGGCAAAAAACTCACTAATGTTTTATATCAGTGGTATACTATTCATTTTGGCACTGATGACTTTTTTGTGGCTAAAAAAGGGTGCTAATGGGGAAATTTGTAGTAGTGAATTAAGTTCATTTGTTGTTAAAAACGGGATTACATAGATGCAGATTCAAGCATTTAGGCCTCGTTTGGTTGTTGGAAAGGAAATTGGTTCCTTAGTCTTTCCCATGAGTATGAGAAAGTAAATTTCCCACTAGTTTCCCTACCAATGTTTGGAAATACCGGGAAAGTAATCGCAAAATGTATTTTACTTTCTTTCCGATGTTTGGTTTGTGCATGAATAGGAAAGTAGGTAACATCAAATTTTCAATAATATCTTTATTATCAAAACATAAACAATTCAAAATTCAAAAGTTTCTTGGATAATTTGGTAATAACAATCATTAAAATAATTTTTAGAGTAGGTAATTAATGTGCAATTAATATAAGGAAAGTATGAGGGAAAATGAATCTCATGGGGTGTGAGGATCCATTTTCTCCCCTATTTTCCCTTCATGTAGGAAAGTTGTTCATTTCCTTGGGTGTGCCAAATACAGGAAAGTATCAACTTTTCTTTCCCAATCTTTCTATTCCGCGAACCAAACGAGTCCTTAACATCTTTATTAGGTTCACTGAAAATGCAGATAAAAGATTAATGTTGTGAATAGACACAATGATCAAGGCCATTCAAACATCATCCAATTAACCCTAATCCAACCATCAAAACCACATAAACTGTAACTAACAAATTATGAGCCCACAAGTGATCATAATCAACAAGCTTCAATTTGCACATAATCAAGAATCATACTTGTAAAACTAAACTCAATTCCCAATGTCTCCAAAATTGATCGTTTGAACCCAATTGAAAAAAAAAATTGATTTTTAATTTTAAGTTCATACCATCAAAATAAAGAGGTAAACATCCGATCAATATAAACCAAAAAATTAACTTCCACAGTTTCTCAACCAACGTCACATAATATACCCATAATTGGGGGAAGAGGAAAGAGAAAGGAACCGACCAGTGTGTGACTATTAGAGACTTGTGGGAGTCTGGGAGTGAAAGAAGTGTGTTGTGGAGGAAGTGAATTGAGAGCATGTTTAGCAGACTCTCTATTTTGGCTTCTTAGCTATTTTGAAGAACATGTTTAGCTTTTTATATATTTTAGTAGCTGCACCAGACTCCTAAATGGCTCTCTATTATAACTTTTAGCTATCTCGCTCCTATATTTAGGAGCGAGATGATGATCTCTATAATTTAAAACATTCATTTTGAGTTATTTTATGTAATTTATAAATATATTTAAACCATTTAATCTTCATTTAAAAAATAATATAAATTCAAAACTAGCTAAAATAGAGAGCATTGATGCAGACGTATTTCTAAAGTAGCTAGCTAAAATGACTTTTTAGCTACTTTAGCTAAAATTTGACCAAAAAATGGTTAATATTGCTAAAAATGCTCTGAGAGAGCAAGGGGAAGAACCAAACGGTCCAAACCTTTTTTTTGGCTATATAAAAGTATAAAACTGCTTTATTTCCCGCTTTGTCAATTATGACTAGACGGAAAGTCTGTCCGTATAAGATGTAAAGAGTATGACTGATATTTCCTGTCTGCTCTAATTTTTTTTCCCTTTCTTTTTTTGAATAAGCTCTTGTTTTTCGACGAAGTTTCTTCGAAGTTTGAAGGGGGAATACAAAAGCCCAAAAGTCAAGCCGAGAGGAGCTCAAAATAAACAAAATGTAGCAAGGCCCAAAAAATAACTAAAGACAATTCTCTAAATCAGACCCAAGAGAAAAGAAACAGAGAAAATTGCTCATGGTAGTTCAAGCATAGTTTTTCAATTGTGAAAATCCCACCTATTTTCAAATTATAGTATCAATTTCTAAATCCATAATATTTAAGAGTATTAGGAAAAATGTATATTCAAACATGACAAATAACGTATAAGATGTAAGTTGAACAGATCTAAGATTACCGAAATCAGTAACCACCACAGGTGGTCAAGTTGGTAAGAGCCTCCAGGTGTGGAACCCCCATACCCGGGTTCGAATTCAGCCGACGCTTATTAGAGTTAAATCTCAATATATTCTTGGTGGTCAGGGGGGAGGAAGCGTTCTGACAAGATCCCCCGAGCACAGATTAGTCTCTGGGCCTAGGAAGCCTTTGAGGACACCGTGTGATTGAACAAGAAAAAAAAAAAAGATTACCGAAATCAGCTCGCTAATTCTAATTTAACAAAAAAGATGTAGCTGAAATTAAGAAAGTTGTAGCTCAAATTAAGATCAAGATCTTTATATGGATTAAATTCTGTTTACTACCCTGTACTTTCAAGGGTTCGTCAATTCAGTCCCTGCACTTTTAATTTAATCAAAAAATTCCTCGCACTCTCTAATTTCATCAAATCGATCCATTCCATCACTATTCCGTCAATTTTCTCTGTTAAGGTGCTGACATGGCACTTTTTCACAGGGAAATTCCCAAAATACCCCTACAAGTATAAACACAAACTCTCCTTCTTCTCCGTCATTCCCTTGTTCAATTATCAACCAACTTCCCAAGATCGATCCCCACTACTAGCTCACTTGGAAGGTCATACTAAAATCAAATGCATACCAAAACACATCAAAGACTCCAAATATGAACTCATCCAAGCAAGAGTACTGAAATCAAGAGCAACTCACAAAGACGAAACCCCCAACAATCAATGAGAGGACTCTGTGCTTTAAACACCATCAACCTAAAATACACATGACCAGAAACTCAGAAAACAAGCCCAGAATGAACCATTTAGTAAGCAAAACACAAAACAAGAAATTTGGCTCATCATTTTGTTTAGTATAAACACAAACTCACACACAAATGTGGCCAGCCCTAGTTGATCATACCCCAACAATCATCCTTATCCTCCTCAGCCAGATGCCCTACCTCTCAGACCCCAAAGTCATCGCCGCCATGACCAGCGCCGTCTCCGACGTCGCCCAGACCCACTCATTCCTCAACGCCCTCGGCGATCGTCCCGACCACAACCTCCTCCCGCAACCACACCCTCAACGGCGATCCAAACTCTCCCTCATCACCCCCTCCGAAATCGCCACCGAATTCTCTCACCACGACCCCAACTTCACTCGGATCAGCAACTGCAGCTTCGGGTCTTGCCCCGACTCCATCATCCAGCCTCCTAGAGTCCAAGTAGCAGCGTTTGCAGGGGGTGCACTAGAGCCAAACGATGTCGGAGCTGATGTCGAGGACCATGTAGAGGTAGGCCTCATCAAAAAGCCCGCGGATCAAGTGGGCCGATGGAGGCCCGCTGGCCCGCAGGGCTTTTGGCCCGGCCCAGCCAGTCAAAAAACCCGCAAAAGCCCGCCTTGGTGGGCCGATGGAGGCCCGCAAAAAAGGCCGCAAAAACCCGGCCCGACCCCCCAAAAGCCCGCTAGGCCCGGCCCGTAAAAGCCCGCAAAATATTTTATATATATATATATATTAATATATATATATATATGTATGTGTGTGTGTGTGTGTTATATATGTAGATATATCTATATGTGTGTGTGTGTTTATAAATATATATATATATAGACACATATAGATATATATTTGTGTGTGTGTTTATATAGATATATATATATATATATATATAGTCATATAGATATATATATATATATGTGTGTGTGTGTGTGTGTTTATATATATATATAGAGAGAGAGAGATATATATATATATATATCAATATATCATATATGTGTGTGTGTTTATATACATATATATATATATATATATATATTAATATATGTGTGTGTGTTTATATATATATATATATATATATATATATTAATATATATGTGTGTGTGTATAGAGAGATATATATATATATATATATGTGTGTGTGTGTGTGTGTGTGTGTGTGTGTGTGGAAGTTCTTATACTATTATACTTCTATATAAAATATGTGCATATATATTCTACATATCGGTTGACCAATCCGATCGGATTCAAAAATATGGTGAAATTGGCTAAATTTTTTACCACACTCATAATTTATTATAATAAACTCATCCAACGGTTGGTTTTTCCATTTTCTTTGAATTGATAGGGGTTGCTCTTTGGAGTGTATGATATAAATATAGGTTTATAAGAGTAACTACGTTTGACCTAGTTGATCGAATTCGAAACGAGAACCAAATTGGCTGAATTTTCTACAACCACCATAAAACATTACAATCTCTCCATCGAGCGGTTGGTTTCTCCGAATTCATTTTCTACTTCATGGTTGCTTTAGAATGAACCTAAACAATTTAAATGCAATGTATAAGTCATACAACTTTAGGAATAAAATTGGTATAGACCAATGTGTTTGTAATTAAAATTAATTTTTTTTATCTTATGTCCACTCACATCCATTGATGGAATATATACAAACGTGATGTGAAAAAATAAGCACGTTTCGCGGTTGTCACGGCATCGGTCAACCAATAAAACATATAAGTGACTACGGTTGACCAATCCGATCGGATTCGAAAATATGGTGAAATTGGCTAAATTTTTTACCACACTCATAATTTATTGTAATAAACTCATCCAACGGTCGGTTTTTCCATTTTCTTTGAATTGATAGGGGTTGCTCTTTGGAGTGTATGATATATAAATATAGATTTATATGAGTAACTACGTTTGATCTAGTTGATCGAATTCGAAACGATAACCAAATTGGCTGGATTTTCTACAATCACCATAAAACATTACAATCTCTCCATCGAGCGGTTGGTTTCTCCGAATTCATTTTCTACTTCATGGTTGCTTTAGAATGAACCTAAACAATTTAAATGCAATGTATAAGTCATACAACTTTAGGAATAAAATTGGTATAGACCAATGTGTTTGTAATTAAAATTAATTTTTTTATCTTATGTCCACGCACATCCATTGATGGAATATATACAAACGTGATGTGAAAAAATAAGCACGTTTCGCGGTTGTCACGGCATCGGTCAACCAATAAAACATATAAGTGACTACGGTTGACCAATCCGATCGGATTCGAAAATATGGTGAAATTGGCTAAATTTTTTACCACACTCATAATTTATTGTAATAAACTCATCCAACGGTCGGTTTTTCCATTTTCTTTGAATTGATAGGGGTTGCTCTTTGGAGTATATGATATATAAATATAGGTTTATAAGAGTAACTACGTTTGACCTAGTTGATCGAATTCGAAACGTGAACCAAATTGGCTGGATTTTCTACAACCACCATAAAACATTACAATCTCTCCATCAAGCGGTTGGTTTCTCCGAATTCATTTTCCACTTCATGGTTGTTTTAGAATGAACTTAAACAGTTTAAATGCAATGTATAAGTTATATAACTTTAGGAATAAAATTGGTATAGTCCAATGTGTTTGTAATTAAAATTAATTTTTTTTATCTTATGTCCACGCACATCCATCGATGGAATATATACAAACGTGATGTGAAAAAATAAGCACGTTTCGCGGTTGCCACGCCATCGGTCAACCAATAAAACATATAAGTGACTACGGTTGACCAATCCGATCGGATTCAAAAATATGGTGAAATTGGCTAAATTTGTTACCACACTCATAATTTATTGTAATAAACTCATCCAACGGTCGGTTTCTCATTTTCTTTGAATTTCTATATGTAGCTCTTTGGAGTGTATGATGTATAAATATAGATTTATAAAAAATTAGTGTCTTTAAAAATTTATTTATCAACAAATTAGTATCTATATATAAATATAGATTTTTTTGGTACAATATAGTTATATAGATTGTTATCTTTGGTTGTATTTGATCATTATCCATTGAATTTCCAAAGCTTGATTAAAAAAAAAATACTTGTGTCTTTAAATATTTATTTATAAATAAAGCCCGCAAGGCCCGGCCCAAAAAAGCCCGCAAGGCTAAGCCCGGCCCGGCCCGAAAAAGCCCGCAAGGCCCGCTTTATATGGACGGGCTTGGATCCTTTGATTTTTAATAAAGCCCGGCCCGGCCCGGCCCGCAATTATTTAAAAATATAGCAAGGCCCGGCCCAAGCCCGCTATGAACCCCGGCCCGGCCCGTTGACGACCCCTATGTAGAGGTAATTAGGGGGAGTGCCGACGCCGATGCGGTTGAGGGAGAGGTGAGGGAGGTGAAGCGGAGGGCGTCGCGGTGGAGGCAGAGGTGGAAGAGCTAGGAGATGGTTTGGTTGGAGGAGAAGGCATCGAGGTGGTGGAGTTGGAGGGAGATGGAATCTGGGTCGGGTTCGGAGGTGGCGGAGAAGGATTCGGGTTGGGGGAGAGTAGGGGCAGAAGGGAAGGGGGAGAGGAGGAGGGTCTGGTGGTTAAGGGCGACGGAGAGGGAGAGGAGAAGAGTGAAGGTGATGGAAAAGAAGAGATGGGTTTTCTTTTTCTCCTCCATTTTTTTGGGTGGGGAGAAGAGAGAGAGAGAGAGGGAAAGAGGGTCTGGGGAAGAAGTGGGAGAGAGAGTGAAGCATGCTTCTACAGGAAGAGGCTTTGAGTAGGGATATTTTGGGAATTTTCCTGTGAAAAAGTGCCACGTCAGCACCTTAATAGAGAAAATTGATGGAATAGTGAAGGAATGGATCGATTTGATGAAATTAGAGAGTGCGAGGACTTTTCTGATTAAATTAAAAGTGTAGGGACTGAATTGACGAACCTTGAAAGTACAGGGTACGTGGTAAATAGAATTTAATCCTCTTTATATATACAGGTAGAACTCTAAGTACTATATGCATTTATAATCAATAGTACATGAACATATAATATGATATAATCAATCGCTCAACAATTGATTACATGTAGTTTAGTCTATGTACCTCTGAATTTCATATTCAAATTCGAAGAAGAAGTGAAAATTTGAGAGTGAAATAACATGTTTAGAATGAGAAAGAGAGAGAGACCCTTGAGGAGAGAAAGAACTTAAAGAGAGGTGGCTTGTATGAATGTGGCGGAGAAAACGAGCTGGTTAAATAGAGAGACTCTTATCTTTGAGGGTTTTAAAGATAATTTCTTCTTTCGCATATGTGCTAAATTAGAAAAAATCCACAAATACGTGATTGACTCGACCTATTCCATTTCTATTGATGATTTAGACATCCGAGATTATGTTTTTATTTGACATGCATAACTCTCTAGTTAATCTAATTTATAACAAATGAATGTTGAACATAAAATGTTCGTTCAACATAGTATGAGTGTAGATAATATCACAACAAATGGTCAAAATGCTTTTTCATACCCTAATTACTTCCACAGTTCCACTTGTTTAGCTCAACTTCCACCATTTCTTTGACATGAGATGAACTAAACCATGA
Source organism: Rosa lucieae (assembly GCA_024704745.1). Lineage (NCBI taxonomy): Eukaryota > Viridiplantae > Streptophyta > Magnoliopsida > Rosales > Rosaceae > Rosa > Rosa lucieae. The sequence continues at coordinate 58,489,247 of CM045497.1, forward strand.
TTCATTTTAAGTCTTAGTTTTTTTTTTAACCGCATGTAGTTCTTATTTTGATCATGAGACGTTATTAAATTATGAAAATTAATTATAACTTTCATGTTTCGATGTATCACACTATCACGATCTCGCCTAGACAAGAAAACAGCCTTCAAGATAAGGAAAGATCGTTTTGTTTCCTTCTCTTCTACCATAACCTGTGTGCCAAAGAACGTAATCCAAAAAAATGATATTTAAGAAAATAAATACCACATAATCGTCGTTTTCTTAGTCAACCAGCGAGAATATTCCCATAATAACCAGAAAAAGATTAGAATATGCCACATAACCCACTTGACGAATATTCTCATTCCACTACCATAACCTCTATCTCGATCTCCATCCGTCTCTCTCTCTCGCTGCTTGTCACACCCAATACGTCGTCGTTTCGTAACCGTCTATTATCTCGGCGCTGTTGGTGTAGCCGGAATCATGAAGTTCTCGAAGAGCCTCGGCATCCTGATCGAGGAGGCCTTGCCGGAATGGCGGGACAAGTTCTTGTCCTACAAGGACTTGAAGAAGCAATTGAAGCTGATCTACCCTAAAGACGGGGACAGGCCGCCGAGTAAACGGCCGAGATTGTCCGACGAGGATGTGCGGACGGACGGCGGGGATTTCGCCGACGACAACGGCGGTGACGTTTCCAAGGCGGTCGCCGATTTCGTGAGGTTGTTAGAGAACGAAATGGACAAGTTCAATTCGTTTTTCGAGGAGAAAGAGGAAGAGTACGTTATTAGATGGAAGGTATTGTTTTTGTAATTCATCTCTCTTTTTTTTTTTTACTGAATGATACAATTCGATTCATAGAGCATGAGAAATTGTTCAAGAATTTGATTGATTTAGTTACTTGGTTTGAAAATTCATGTATCTTTTTGTGTAGTTTTCTTTAATCTTGAAAGATTTATGCGTGTAATCAAAGCTTGACTAGCTAATCTGAATAGGAGAAGCTGCGTTTGTTTCTTCACTTTAGTTTAGGCTCTGCAATACACACAATTTAGAAGCAAATGTAAGTAGGGATTGGTAATATTTAAGCTCAAGGGCATTCAGTTGATGTGCTTTGGTCTCGGTCTACTGTTGATGCAGCTGGAAACTTTAGGCTTTGCAGGTAAACTTCTTTACAAGAGTCTGACACTGGACGACTATGTGTTGAATGCGAAATAATGGATGTTATATTTAAGTCTCGTAGTAAAAGTGTAAATATGCTTAGCTGTTCCTGCACTATTCCCGTCAAATCATTAATTGTTTGTATGAGGCGTATATTACTGAATGACCTGGCAATTGGTGAAGGCATTTGATTTGTTCTTCATACTTTTTTGGGTCTGTTTGTAAATGCAGGAACTACAGGATAGGGTGGCAGAAGCCAAAGATTCAAATGAGGAGTTGATGAGAGTAGGCAGAGAAATAGTTGATTTTCATGGAGAGATGGTTTTGTTAGAGAACTACAGTGCACTTAATTATACAGGTAGTCATCTTTATATGTTGAAAACGTTGACAGTTATTGTTCAAATTTGAATGAGGCATACAGCTTTGATTGATTGAAGAACATATTGATCTCTTCTGTAGTCTATGTGATTCATCTTGTTTTTCCTCTTGTCACATAAAAACAATGGTTAAAATTGAGAGAGCAACTTGTCAATCTTCTATATATATATATATATATATATATATATTTTTTTTACCCTCGAAGTTCTTGAAATTCTGATATCTGTTTTCTCATATGCTTTCTTTTGGTGTTTCTGCTTCCTGTCAACAGGACTATTGAAGATTCTGAAGAAACATGACAAGCGAACCGGTGCTCTAATTCGGTTTCCCTTTGTCCAAAGGGTCATGCAACAGCCATTCTTCAGTACTGATGTACTCAATAAGCTCGTGAAGGAGTGTGAGGTGATGCTTGATCACGTCTTCTCCAGGAATGACCCATCAGGTCCATCCGAAGCAGCCAAAGCAGAAGAACAGTGCGACTCTGAGGCTGTGGCTGAAACTAGAGAAATTGTACTGAAAGCTCCTATAGAACTTGCAGAAATAAAGCAAATGGAGAGTGTGTACGGAAAGCAAACTGAAACCGCATTGCGTGTCTTGAAGGATGTTCGGAGTGGAAGTTCAACTGTTAGTGCATTTTCACTGCCGCCTTTGCAAATAAATGTGGTGGAGGAGGATTCGAAGAATATACATGCTTTACAACAAGAAGCCAAATGAAAATTTGGATGACAACTTCCTCTTGCTATTGATTTTACAGAAGTAGATACCAATTGTATGCTTAGGAAAAAAAACTAAAGGATGAAGCCTTGTGATTCATCCCTTCATTTTTACCTAGTCATTGTAAATCACCATGACCAAGTATGCCTTCTGAGTGTCGGGGTGAGATGCGAGATAGCCTCTCAAGAGATGATTAACTCCAAATGTGTGTTTAAGTTGGTTGATGAATTTTCTTTTTTCTGGAAGAGTCTTTGATTTATAAGATTTTTGATTTGTGTGATAGTAAGGAAAAAAAACGGTGTGGTAAAAACAGCAGGAAAAAAAAAAAAAAAAAGTCGTCGACTCCGCTGGGGATCGAACCCAGAATCTCTGGTTTCGTAGACCAGCGCCTTATCCATTGGGCCACGGAGTCGCTGTTGATAGTCGGTTGGTAAATTTTGAATATCAATGCGTGTGAAAAATTTTGACCACAAGTGGTTGAGAGGCACAACATTCCTTTGACCACCATTCTACTTGCTACCAACCCTTCTATTTACTTGTTGTGTCATGGAATGCAAGTTTCATGAGGAACCTAACATCAAATCAAGACTCACGGTTCATGCTCTAGTACATTAATTATGTAAAATCTGATTCTCTTAGAATGCTCAAGGTGACTATATAAACCCCGCTAACCGTGGCTCTTTTCGGTGTATAAACACCTGCGCATTCCAAGAAAAATGTCTTTAGTTGAAGAATCACCAGACTTTCTCCAAGTCTTTTCTGATGGAACTGTGAAACGCTTTGCACCCGGAATAATCCCTGCCTCATCAGAACCATCTAATGGATACAAGTTCAAGGATGTAATCATTGACTCGTCGAAACCAATTACTGGGAGGGTTTTCATACCTAGTGATCCAACATCCTTGAGTAAGCTTCCAGTTGTGGTTTATTTTCATGGTGGAGGCTTCTGCATCGGCTCAACCACATGGATTGGTTACCATCATTTCCTAGGAGACTTATCCGTTTCATCCCAATCGATTGTTCTTTCAATTGACTACCGTTTGGCTCCAGAGAACCGGCTTCCCATAGCTTATGAAGACTGTTATGACTCACTTGTTTGGCTTGGTCACCAAGCAAGCTGTGATCCATGGCTGAACAAGGCTGACCTCTCCCGGGTTTTCTTATCCGGGGACAGTGCTGGTGGGAACATAGCACACAATGTTGCTGTGAAAACTATGCGCAATTCACTCATTCATGTCAAGATACGAGGACTGTTGTTGATACATCCTTATTTTGGGAGTGAAAAGAGAACTGAGAAAGAGATGTCGACGGATCAAGAGGCAGTTGGGAATGTGGCAAGCAATGACATGTTCTGGAGACTTGGTATACCTGAAGGTTCCAATCGCGATTATTTCGGATGCAACTTTGACAAGACAGAACTGTCTGTAATCCAATGGCGCAATGAGTTTCCTGCTGTGACAGTTTATGTTGCTGAACTGGATTTTTTGAAAGAGAGGGGTGTAATGTATGCAGAGTTTCTGCAAAGAAAAGGAGTTGAAGTGAAGCTGGTCGAGGCTGAGAATGAGTCCCATGTGTTTCATGTATTCAAACCTGAATGTGAGGCAACCCGTTTGCTTCAGAAAAACATGAAGGAGTTCATTTGGATCTATTAGCTGCTAATTCAGATGACCATATGGAAAATAATGGAGATATGTACTTCTAATCTTCTATTTATCTTATTCATATGTATCATGCATGCAAAATTAATGAAGATGGCAATTCATATAATTATCTGATCGAATTCCAATTATTTAAATTTCCTCTCATAGCAACCACTGTAGCCTACAAGATCATCGTCATATATATTGCAAAGGAATCAATATAAAGAAGACTAGAACACTATACATATTTCAATGTACATAACCATACAATTAGTCCAAGCTATAGAAGAGCTCTGCCCTGACAGAGACCAGCTTCCTCATTCAGACGTAGTATCAGAAGTGCTCATGAAACCTCCAAGAAAGCCGGCTCCATTGCAATTTCCGCACAACATCTCCTTTCTGCCACTACAAGGAAATAAAACCAAGCAAGAGTAAATAGCCATCAACAGATTTCCTCGACTATTCATATAAACAACGCTCCCTTGGCTCTTGCCAGATATATGACATGTTACCTTGTTGTCCGACTGTAAATCTAGATCGCACATTTCCACAGACTACACATTATTAGCGGTCCAAATTCACAATCTAGCAACATAACATGCTAGACTGTCTGATAAGAGAAAATTTCCGGACTTACACGCAAACCGGAGGAATATAATTTGTTATAGTGATGTTACCCGCAAAGCCAGCATGAATCCCCAGCTTTAAACTGTCCACTAAACAGATCATCGGAGTTTACTCCACTGCCTTTGCATTGAGAGCAGAGAACTGCACCTAACCAATACAATTGGCAAACACGACATAAGATTTTCTTCCTATACATTACATTCTTGCTATATATTCTAGTAACCAACAGTCAGCTTACCATTTCCCTCACAATCAGAACAAACCATGCTGTTTCGCTTTGTGCTTTCATCACTTTTGGCAGCCTATGGGATCCAAAAGACCAAACAACGTTCATCTCATTTACCAAAGTAATATGATAATACATGTCTATGCATCAATGTCAGTGTAATTTAAATTCTAGGTCAGTATACCTTAGCCTTCACATGGAAGACTTTAGCAGCTGGAGAACTATTTATGAAGTAGTTTATATGACTGAGCTTCTGGTTACTGCTATGAATACCTATAGAATTGGGAAAACATTGAGTCCATCACTTGGGAATATAATTCATGGTAAAGAACATAACAAAATGTGAGAAGAGAGACCTGGTGCTGGTGTGGCCTTGAAGGAACTTAAAGGAGCTGAGTAGAGAGCATAGGCCATTATTGAAGAATGAAGAATGAGGGAGGAGCTAGCAAGCAGCCTGGCACCACCAGTCTGACTCTAAACGTGTGGCTGGAGTCGGGCACCAAAATATCAGATTGTCTTCAAGGACTCATTTGGGCCAGTGGGCCTAAGTGGATTGGTGATAGAATACAATTCTAAAGCTTGAGACCCAATAATAAGGAGGGTTGAGACTGTAGCCCACTAGCCCCAGTGACCTGAAAGGCTAAAAATGACATTATCCTCCTTGCTGAACTTTTTCATCGTCATTTCCTCCAAAATGTTTAGTATAAAAATTGACAAAAAGAAATCAACATCAATGACTATTAGGTAGTGTTTGGATGGGAGATTTGGAGATTCCAAGAGATTTTAAGGTGATGGGATTATAAGGTGATGTGGGATCTTAAAATAAAGGGACATAAGTGGTGGATTATTTAAATGACTTGTCTCTTGGGTAATTATTTTGAGTGAATGGATTTAATTATATGATTTTGTAAACATATTTATTTTTTGACAAAATTAACTATTGTAGTTAATTGCAATATTTTTTTTACCAAATAAATGTAAAACAAGAAAAATTTGTGCTTCATCAATTAATTCCAAAACTTCAATTAAAATGAAAAAACCATGAAAAACACTAAAAATTTGAAAAATGCAACAACTAAAATTTCACAGTCACAATTCGATTTTTGGTCTTGCTTGAATTCATAGACTTAAAATGTCGAACATTCTAATAACGTGATGGTGATAACATTCTAAACGTCACAACAAAACCATACAAATTTCAAAAATCTCGTGCCATTGACTTCAAAACAAATTCACTTTTCTTCTCAAGTGAAATTTTCTTCAATATTTGAAACTTTGTCGCCTTGTTAGCAAATACTTCAATTGCTCTCCAACGAAGGTCTTTTTTCTAAATCAGGTATTGTCATCATCTCTTCATAGACTTCATCAACTGTCACATTTGCTTTCTTCGAATTTTAATATCCTTAATTGCAAACCAGACTTTGTAGTTACCACATGGACCTTCAAAAAGAGACAAATTTGAGCATCAGTTGGTAGTTTATATTAACTGCAACGAATTCTGCACAGACATAAAACCAATCAACTCAAAAATTTGTTTTCATATTCAGTAGATATGATCCAATCCCGATGAAAAAACAGATATGTGGTACCAATATTAATGGAGATTCTGAGAAGTGGCACAAGGAATCTGATGCAACAATGTATTCAAACATTGGCCACTAAGGTACCGTGCTTAATTTATGGTCTAAGATTGCCATATACAAAATGGGATCAAAGTATTGACATATACATATTATGATAGTCATAAGAAAAGCAACGCTCAACAATGGGTCATGAACATGAATGTAAACCTCATGAGAGAGTTAAAGATCAAAACTTTATGAATTCAGTCATAGATGATGTCGCTAAAAGCAAGCGCGCAATTTAACCCTGAAAATATCGTTAGTAGTATAAGCAAATAGGGATCGTTCTATTCCGGGGATTGAGGGTACACATGTCATTGTCAAACAATTAAACAATTAAAATTAAAACAAAGTATAATATTCACAAATATATTCACAACTATAAACATTATTTACGAAAAAAGGGGGGATTTTGTTTTTGGATTTTCGAAAATAAAACTAAGTTAACAAAATAATTAAAATAAATATACGAATGGAATGAGAGAACAAAGATCAAAATCGAAACATATGATTAAAATTAATTCAAACCCTAATATTGTTCATCTAAGTCATGAGAGAGGAGTTGATCATGTGAATCATTCGAAAGCAAATGAATTCCCATTTTTTTACTTTTCAATGCTAATTAACCTAAGCGAAAGCACCTAGATTAATCCTATTAAACATGCAATCAAACCCTAGAAAGCTAGTCAATCATGTCATGTTTAACGCATTACACATAGAGAAAGGCTATCAACTCAAGTGTACAACTTAGTATGGAAAAGTCCACCTAATTGCAATCCTCTTTAATTAAATTCGGTCTTTGCACAAAACGTTTACTACTTTGATTCAAGTTTACACAAAACGAAAAGTCGATTTCATGTTCTTAAACCTAGAATCATTCATATCAAAACCCTACGTGTTTGCAACCACATAAGATTAAAATACAAAAGTTATCTATAACGCAAATTTAATTAAACAAACTCACATAAGCAACTCTCGAATCACAATATATGAATCTGAAAATTCTCAATTAATCATAAAATTCCAGAAATTAATATTCGTTCAAACACATATGTCAACTAGAACAAAACCAACGAAATCAAAGCAAAGGTTACAAAGGAGAATCGGATTACACCGTGGATGAAGATGAGATGAACGAATTGAGGATGTGGTCTCTTGAATCTCGAAAGCAAGCTTCAAGAATGGTGGTGGATGATGATGCTCACGGCAATTCTTCTTCTCCCTTGGCCTTGCATGAACTCGTGGCTTGCTCTAGAGGGTGGAAAGGAAAATGGAAAGGAAATGGAGAGACAAAGAAGATGGAATGGATGAAGAAATGTGTGTTATGGATTCAGGAATTGGTCATTGAGAGTGAGAGGAGAAGGTGTTTAAATAGGGAAGAAAAAGAAGAGTGAAATGATGAGATGAAGAAAAATAATGAAAGTGGAGTATGAGAGTGGTTTGTAAAATATGTAAAAGATGAGGTAATGATGAAAGCAAAGCATGAAGGTGAAGAAATGTGGAAGTGATGATGATCTTTTAGAGTAGAAAAATGTATCCAAGGAAAAAGAAATGCTTTCTTCATGTGGGTGGGAAACATGAATATGTGGTGTTGAGCTGTTTTCAGGTCAGTTTCTGCCCCTTTATTCCTTCAATTATTTCTCCATCAAAACTTCATATTGGGCCTCCAATTTCTTCATATCAAATGTTCCTCTATGAGTGTAGATCATCCTGAAAAATTTTCAGAGCTTCAATCCATGTGGTTGGGCCGGAAATGCTGCTGGACCTCTTACAGGTCCAATTTTCCGGTTTTGCTTATGTAGAAAATTGGGCTGATTGTTTGAAGGCCTTCCACTCATATTTTGCTCTGGCACTCTTCATAAGAAATGATCATTTGGGTGTCTAGAATGGATCTGGAAGGTTTCAGCTCATTTGAAGTTCATTTGGTCAGGCGGCCGCTCCTTCTTCTTTGCTTGGCTTGGTTTCTCCTAGCCGGAGTAGGAATATGTGTAAAATTGATCTTTTAGTACATTTCCATTTTTCTCTATCATTTCCAGGTAATTATGGACCTAACGCTCATTTCACCTTCATCTACTTCAATGTACCTAAAAATAGAAATTGAATTAAAAATCGATTCAGTTAAGGAATTAACTAAGCAAAATGTGAGGAATTAACTATTAAAATATCACATTAAAATGCTCCTATCAATAGACAGGTTACAAATAGAGACCTACAAACCAAACCACATTGAGTAAAGAGAGGTCGCAGACATAATATCAGTGACTGAAACAATGACGGTTTCTGGTTGCAATTACTGAAAGAAAATCAATTATCTTAAGCCAAACATTTGTGAAAGAGTCAAACAAAAACAGTTAAGTTTTAGACAAGAAACTTCCAAAGACACATTTTATTGCACGAAAATTAACAAATTTAAAAGTTGAATGGTACAGGAAGTAGAATGTAAACAGAAGTAGAGAACCTACTTGATGGAGGAAGCACACAAGATGGATGCTGTCTATAGCTATAGTAAGCTGTAGATGTCAGGAATTATTTTTTCAAATACCCATTTTCAATAAAAACAAACAAGGCCAACTATTTTCAATTGAACAACAAAGGTGGGTAAAAAAATCAAAAGAAGCACTAGGCAATTGAACAACATAAAACAACCTTGCAATTTCTGTACCATTTTCAATCATGACAGCACACAAGTAAGAGCACTTGAATTACCTATGCACTCAAATCATGAAAACCATTTCCTGTTTTTTTTTTGTTTTTTTTCATCGTGTGCTTTACCCCCTTTAGTATTTGGTCTCTAGTTTTTTCCCTAATCCCAACTAGCCCTTGCATTTATCTCTATTAACCAAAGTGGTCCTTGCTGTCAAGTTTACTTGTACAAATGAGAGTACAATCCCTAAATTGATACTAGAAAAGCACTCTATGGAGGCGAAAATGAAAATATGAATAGAGCTTATGTAATTAAAACATAACTTTATATGGAAAACCAAACATTTTCCGACTCCAGCTTTGGGAACCTACTAGAGCTCTCTAAGAGAGAGCAACTCAATAACTTCCCCATAATTTTTGTATTATAGAGAAGCAAAAGTCAAAACTTTAAGCAGTTTTTTTTTCTCCAACTCCAACAGATTCCCTATCTTATAGCAGTCTCTAACATCTCCATAATTTTTTCTTAAAATTTTAGAGATTACTATAAATTTAGAGAATTTCGTTTTCTCTTTCCTCACTATCCCTAAAATAGAAATAGTTATAGATAATATGTTGGAGCAAAAGAAGCTCATTTTTCTCTAAAATAGAGAAAAATCAAAATATAGGGAAGTTGTTGGAGTTACTCTAAGTCATCGCTTTTTTCATGATTAGAACTTGGTTTTATAACAAGAATCGGAAACGTTAAAAGCTGTAAAAAACTTTCTCTGACTTGGGGTTTGCGTCCGTAACCTAGGGTTTGCGTATAGATATCTAGATTGCTGATTATCTTTTAACATGAACATGGATATACTCAGTTGGAATTGTAGGGCAATCTGCAATGATGCAACTAAGAGGGCTCTGAAGATTTGATATCCCATAATTGTCCCCAAATTGTCTTTCTTTGTGAGAAGAAAATTAGTCGAATGGTAGACTTCATTAATCTTCATACCGCTTTGGGCTTTCAACACTTCAAGGAGGTTCTGAGTGATGGAAATCCGAGAGGACTAGGGATGTTCTGGAATGGAGATGTGGTGGTGCAAGAAAAAACTTCGCCTGCCCATCATATAGATCTAGTTATTGTCGGCGGTCCAGGGGAACCTTCTTGGCGTTTGACAAATTTCTATGGCTTTGCTCGTACGAGAGATATGGATCGGTCGTGGTAGCTTCCAAAGGATCTTAGCGATCTTGACTCTCTACCTTGGGTAGTCATAGGTGACTTTAATGAGATTCTAAATAGTAGTGAGAAGATTGATGGACCGGTCAGGGCTGAGCGTCAAATGTGAGGCTTTTTGAAGCCCTATGTTATGGCGATTTGCTTGACCTAGGGTTTTTGGGGACCACTATGTACTTGGTAGAACTCGAAAACGCAGTTGTGCTTGGATAGGGCAGTGTGTACACCTTTGTGGTGTGATATATTTGGTTATGCCAGGTTGTGTCATCTTCCCCCAAGTGACTCTGATCACGTTCCTAATCTACTTCAGGCTAGTTCGGTACCTTTGTCTCACAGACCGCGCCATCATCATTTCAAATTCGAAGCTTATCGGCTGCAACACGCAGAGTGTGCTGGGGCGGTACAGGAGGCATGGCTAACGGATGTTAGGGGTACTCCTATGTACTGTGTTTTGCATAAAATTAAGCACAGTAGAATGAAGTTAGATAAATGGCAGAAGCAGGCCTTTAGGGGGAGGCAATTGAATATGCTTGGTATTCGTTCCCGATTAGAAGCGTTAATGGATGTGCCTATCTCAGTGGCAGTTCAATTGGAGAAAAAGAATCTGCAAGACCAACTCCAAGTCCTTCATTCTCAGGAAGAGACTTTTTGGCATCAGCGTTCAAAAGTTACTTGGCTCCAAGAGGGGGATAGAAATACATCCTTTTTCCATCGTAAATTAAGCTTCTCATAGGATATGTAAAAATCTAATTCAGGGTCTCTATGATGAGAATGGAGTATGGTTTGAGGATGATGCAGGGGTGGAAAACATTGTTACTACCTATTTCACGAAGATGTTTGAAGCCCAAGCTATAGATATAGATGTGGTCAATACAACTCTTGAAGCTATTCAACCTTGTGTTACCTCGGTTATGAACGATAAGTTGTGTGCCACTTATTCTCATGAGGAAGTCCGTAATGCTTTGTTTCAGATGTACCCTACGAAGTCTCCCGGCCCGGATGGGATGCCACCTTTGTTTTTCCAACATTATTGGGATACAATTTGGGAGGATATAACCTTGGCGGTGCAAAGTTTCCTACATACAGGTCAGTTATTACGACAAATCAATTTCACACATATTTGTCTTATTCCAAAGAAGAATGACCCCGAACAGATGTCAGATTTGCGGCCTATTACTTTGAGTAATGTGTTGTATAAAATCTGCTCCAAGGTGGTGGCTAACCTGCTCAAACTGATTTTACCTGCGTTGATTTCTCATTTTCAAAGTGAGTTTGTGCCAGGGAGATTAATTATTGATAATATTCTGGTGGCTAATGAGATTGCTCATTATGTTCATAATAAAAGAGAAGGGAGCGAAGGTTATTTGGCTTTGAAACTTGACCTTAGTAAAGCCTACGATAGGATGGAATGGTCTTTTCTTCGAAAGGTGTTAGTTAGTTTTGGGTTTGCACAAAACTGGATTGACATGGTGATGGAGTGTGTCGGTTCAGTGAGATATTCTTTCTTGATTCGGGGGAAGCCGCGGGGCTTTGTTTGTCCGAGCAGAGGTTTGAGACAGGGTGATCCCTTATCTCCTTATTTATTTTTGCTTGGAGCTGAAGGTTTTTCGGCTTTACTGCAAAGGAAACATGATACTGGTCTTTTGTCGGGAATTGCAGTATGTGACAATGCTCCCCTGTTAATCATCTTTTGTTTGCAGATGATAGTATGCTTTATGCCAATGTGTCTTTGGAGGCCTGTTATGAGATTCAGGATGTTATTGAGACATATGGTCGAGCTTCAGGTCAGTTGGTTAATTTTAGTAAAAGTTCTGTTGTGTTTAGTAAGAATGTTTCGGAGGATTTGAGAGAGGAGATCTCTAGTTTCATGGGAGTTGCAGTGGTTACGTCACATGAGAAATACCTGGGGCTTCCTATTTATGTGGGGAGAAAGAAGACCGCTACATTCCAATATATTAAAGATAACTTGGCCAAGAAGATAGATGGTTGGCAGGGGAAGATGTTAAGTGGTGCATGGAAGGATATCCTGATTCGGGTAGTTGCTCAAGCTTTACCAGCCTATGCAATGAGTGTGTTCCAATTGACAAAGAATTTTTGTGAGGATTTGGAACATATGTGTGCCAGATTTTGGTGGGGATCTACATTGGATAAGCAGAAAATACATTAGAAGACTTGGAATGCTCTGTGTAATCCAAGGGAGGAAGGCGGTTTGGGATTTCGGAGCCTTACGAATTTCAACTCGGCAATGTTGGCAAAACAGGCTTGGCAGGTGATTCATCAACCAGATTCTCTTATTGCAAGAATTTATAAAGCAAAGTACTTTCCAAAGACTTCTTTTTGGGAGGCTCCGATTCATGCTTCTCCCTTGTACTCCTGGAGAAGTATTAGCTCTACTAGGGATCTTTTGAAGAAAAGCTCAAGTTGGCATATTGGTAATGGGGAGGAGGTTACTATATGGTCATATTGTTGGGCTCTTGCTTTGCATGAGGGGAGGCCGAGTACCGATGTTTTAGCAATGGCAGAAGTTAGCAAAGTTAGTGAGTTGATGTCAACTACGGGAGTTTGGAATGAGGCTCTGATTCGAAGGCTGTTTGGGAGGGAGGAGGCAAAAATTATTTTAAACATTCCTCTTAGCCACCGAAATATACCTGATAGGTTGGTATGGAAGTTGGAAAAGAAGGGTGAGTTTTCTGTTAAAACTGCTTACCGGTTTTTTTTTTTACACTCTTCTTATCGTAGCCCTTTAACTTTGGCGATGAGTGGGAATTTTTGGAAAAGGATTTGGAAAGTGCTAGTTCCTAATGCAGCAAAAATATTTGCATGGAGGGTTTGTCACGACATTATACCATCTCTTGACAGACTAGCTACAAGGCATGTTCAAGTAGAATCTCAGGGTTGTTTTTTGTGTGGAGGTAGTGGTGAATCTACTTTACATTTGTGTAGAGATTGCCTCTTTACGAGGCAGGTATTGCACATACATGTGATCCTGAAGAGGATGTGTTTTGATCTACATGTTGTAGATTGTGACTTGTTGACATGGTTTGGATATTGTGTGAGGACGTTATCTATTACAGACCTGGGGGTTTTGATTTTTCTATTGTGGAGCATTTGGAAGGAAAGAAATTCACGAGTATGGGAAGGAAAGAGTGTATTGGCCTGTGATGTTTTTCTTCGAGCTGATTCTCGCCTACGTGAGTTTCGTGTTCATAATACAAACTCTACTCTGGGGACTGCTCGTAGAAGAAGAGTGCAAGTATGGGAGGCTCCATCAATAGGTGTCTTAAAAATCAATGTTGATGGCTCCCTTCATCATACCACTAGAACAGGTGGTTTCAGTTTTGTAATTAGGGATTCCAGTGGTGCAATGGTAGTTGGGGACGCAGACACTTTACGGAGATTGATTTCATCTAAGCATGCCGAGGTTTTGGCGTGCAGGTCTGCAGTTAATTTTGCAATTGATCATGGGTTCACTCCAGCTATTTTGGAACTGATGCACAAAAGGTGCAAGGTTAGCTCGCTGCCCAGGCGAGCGTTAGTACTTCGGCGTTGGGACGATTACATGAGGACCTGAGCTTAATTTTGGCTTCTCATAATAGTTTGCAAGTTCACTATGTTAGTAGGAAGGCCAATGTAGTGGCTCTTATGTTAGCTGCTCATGGAAGTTGTATGATGCAGGATTGTTTTTATGTTTCAGTTCCTAGTTTCCTAGCAGCTGAAGTTCCAGTGGTGTAATCTGCAGTTTCTTCAATAAAGGGCTTATCTCATTCTCTCAAAAAAAAAAAGTCATCACTTTTCTTTCTTTAATAATTTAGTGGAAAAACAATTCATCTAAACACTATATTAGTACAAAATGCATGCCAAACTCTATGGCAGCTTTTCAATTGTGACTTGAAGCCCATTGGCATTCATATCCCAAAGCTGTTCTTCTACACAATGGGTAGTAGATTAAGTTTTGTTACATTGAGAAGAGAAAAGATTCATTAAACACTTATTATTTTCCAGAGAGTCCTACTACCTATTATTTTCTTCTCAAAAAAATTGAATCACTATTTCACTCTTCCTAGAGTCTTATAATTTCAGTCCTGTAAATAATTCAGAAAGGATTAAAGAAGGGCCTATGTACTACTGTACAAATTTGCTTTTAGATCTAGAGCAGTAGCCAAGATTAAAAGAAGTGAAAAAATTAAATCAAACTAAAAGCAAGAGGACAGTGTATCACAAACTCCAAAGGTTAATGGAAGTAAGAGATGCAGTGAAGCACAGAACAGAAAGAAAAACCATCAAATCCAAAGGGTCAAGTCTTCCATTGCAGCAATCCACCATTTCATTTTCACTCATGACAAAACTAAGGAAAACTAGGAGAACTAACTTAAAACATCCAGCTGATTTCAGTTTTAGATATACTCATCTTTCTATTATCATAAGTAAATACAAAGATGCACCTACGCATATTATCAACTTGAAATGAGGGATAGTTTTTGCCAAACGAGGGATTTTTCAAATGGAATTTTTAATCCCATCTAAAAGTCATCTCCCTCCTCAAAGTACCTCACCCAAACACTGCCTTAGAGTATAAGGCCCCATTTGGGATTGCTTCGCTTTAAAAAAAAAATTAGTTTTTGTTCAAAATTTTATTGTGTTTGGTAAATAAATAAAAAACAGTTTTAATGCGGAGAGCATAGTGGTTTCCAACCAGGCAGAGGCGAGTGAAGGGCGGCGTGGGCTTGGAGAGGCTGTGGTCTCGTCTGCAAACGGCGTCGCGATCTCGACCAAGCTTTTCCAGGGCTCCGGTTGTCCATGCTCGACTGAGGGTGGTTATGAGGAAGGGGGTTGCTGGATCGACCAGAGCCGAGGTGTTGTTGTCGACGCCGTCGGCTTTCAGGGCGACTGGGATCTGCATCATTGTGGCGGACTCCACTGACCAAGGCTGGATTTAAGTCGAGGATACTGGAGACGATGGATTCGGTGGTGCTGGGCTATGGGGCTGTGTCATGCTTTCTAGAGGCGGCAGGAGGACCGGCGATGATCGAGACGGTGGCTTGGATTGGTATGCCGGAAATCACTCACCTGCGGCAGCTGTCACTGCAAGCAGACGGGCAGGAAAAATCCCTGAGCGACCGAGACCCTCGTTTGGAACTAGGGTTGACTGCTTGGTTGAATGGGCTGTTTTCTGGGCCTATGATATATGGGCCTTGGGCACAACTGGGCTGCAGACAGGGACTAGGCCCTATTGGGCTCCAATCTGAAAATTTGGGCTATATGCTGCAAACTCTCAAGACGAGCCGAGGAGCAACCTAATGCCAAGGTTGTCGGCTATGGAGGAAGCTGCATATGGTGCTGGTTCCAACCCTAAGGGAAGGGACTCGCGCTTTCTTAAGTCCTCAAAGCTTTTAGACATTCTGGACTCAAGCCTTTGGATGTAGGGGTGATTTCTATATGCTTTTCTAGGACGTTTCTAGTTGATATTTGTACACAATTGAGTGTTTGGCAGATTAGACTAGATGAATATTTTCCTTAGAGAGCGAGATTATTCTTGCATAGATTAGGCTTGCTGTTCGCGAGCGTCCCTTTAGACTTTAATGAGTTTAGTTGTAGCTTAGATAGGTTACTTGGATTATCTCAAGATTTCTTATGTAAGTTCTGTTAGACTCTGGCCTGCTTTTTATGGCTTGATTACTAATGCAATCATTCCTTTTCAAAAAAAAAAACGAGGCTCAAAGGAATATTTGTTTTCAAAATCCCAGAAAAAGAAAATCTTTCCTGATATTTATTATTATTTAAAAAAAAAATCCGTACAAAAAGAAAAATATTAAACGATAATAATTGCCTTCAGTGGTAAAATGGTAATTATCGGTAGACAGCGAGGACAATTGCGGCATCTGGTTGTCTATATATGTGGCTTCCAATCCTTGAACCCTATCTCTCTCTCTCTCTCTCTTTCTCTCTCAGTTTGCTCCCTTCTGTCGAGGTCTAAATCCCGACCCTCTCATCTCTCTCTCTCTCTCTCTAAAAAAGAAGGTTTTCAAATTCGGTTTTTTCAGCTAACGTTTTCCTTTGCAGACTCTCTGTATCTCTCTCTCCCAAAACCCCCAAAACCCTAACCCTAATTCAACCTATTCACACTTACGCACAGGTAAATTCTTTATCAAACCCTAAGTTTTTTCGATGTCGGATTCAAATTTCGAAACCCTAATTTGCGGCTCAAAGATTCGCAACCCTAATTGGAGGTCGTTTCTTCAGCAGAAAGATGGGCGAAACAAGGGAAGATGTCTACGACGAAGAGCTCGTCGATTACGAAGAGGATGACGAGAAGGCCCCTGACTCCGCTGCTAAAGTCAATGGCGAATCCGCCAAGAAGTAAGTTTCTGATCCCAATATTCTTTAACTATTTCTGGCGAGTTGATTTTGAATTGGAAATTCGATCGGAATATCTGATTGTATGAGTGATCTGTAGGTCTAATTTGTTTATTATTGGATTTGTGCAGGGGATATGTTGGAATTCACAGCTCAGGATTCAGAGATTTCCTCTTGAAGCCGGAGCTTCTACGTGCTATTGTGGACTCGGGATTTGAGCATCCCTCTGAAGGTATACTATTTAACTCATTCTTCGGTTCTGTTCTTTCACTGTCCTGCTCGATTCCTTCAATTTATCTTTGGAGCCTTATGATATGTTTTCTTGTACTTTATTATGTACAATATTCCATTATGAAGTTATTTGAGATTCGTAGTTTATACATTATTAAGTACAGCCTTCCATGATGGAGTTATTTGTGATTTCAAGTTGCTATTTGAATTAAGTGTAGAAACTTTTTTTGTGGTTTCTGGCTCTTCTTTGCTCTTCCCCCTTGAGCAGTGGTTGTAGATGGAACTTCTTGGATTGTAATTGTCTAGTTCGTATATGTGGTGCTTGTTTTTAGTGTATTGAGTTTGTGTTTTTTGGATGTGTCGCTTCCCATTGTGTTGATTTTTCACTTTTCTTCTATTCCTGCTTGCTTAATTTAATGTGTTTTTTTTTGTCAGGTAATTTGTTCTACTACCATATTCTTGAATTCAGAGTCTGGTAAAGACTTTCATAAAAGATTGGAGACATTTTGTTTTACTTACCAATGGTTCCTTGGATGCGGTTTTGTTTCGTTCTTCATCAGTACAACATGAATGCATCCCACAAGCTATTCTGGGAATGGATGTTATCTGCCAAGCTAAATCTGGGATGGGGAAAACGGCTGTATTTGTCCTATCTACTTTGCAGCAGATTGACCCTGTCGCGGGCCAAGTTTCTGCACTTATTCTTTGCCATACTCGAGAATTAGCTTACCAGGTACCTTTCAGATCCACATTTTTCATGTTTAAACTGATTTCTGATTGTTTCCTAAATTAATAAGAAATCTGTTTACTGATTCGTTCTCGACCTTAAATTTGAATCTTTTATCTATATTTATTCCTCACTTATGCTCGATATTGTGTAGATTTGCCATGAGTTTGAGAGATTCAGTACCTACTTGCCAGATCTTAAGGTTGCTGTCTTCTATGGTGGTGTCACTATCAAAAATCACAAAGATTTACTTAAAAATGAATGCCCCCACATTGTTGTTGGAACTCCTGGAAGAATACTAGCACTTGCAAGAGATAAAGACCTCTCTTTGAAGAATGTGAGGCATTTTATCCTCGATGAATGTGACAAGATGCTTGAGTCACTTGGTATGGTTTTGTTTATTGCAAATAATGATTGTGTTATCCTACATGTTTCACTCAATAGTTCCATATTTTTCTCATTATTTGCTTTTTTACAGACATGAGGAGAGATGTGCAAGAGATTTTCAAGATGACGCCCCATGATAAGCAAGTAATGATGTTCTCTGCAACACTCAGCAAAGATATCCGACCGGTTTGCAAGAAATTTATGCAAGATGTAATGTCCCATGGCCAGTACTACTTCAATTTTGAAGTCTCTTTTTCCATAATCCCACTTTCTCCAAGAGTTTTCTAATTACATAGTATGCGGTGATCCCATGACGTGCTTGCTGTTGGCATTGCGTTTACACGATATCCTTATTCAGCCGTTGGAATATGCGGCTTGATAATGGTGTACAACTGGAGTGGAAAGATAACAGTATGCTGGGGGGGGGGGGGGGGGGTTAGGGTTTAGGGACTATCACAGTTGTTTTAGGGACTATCACAGTTGCGTCGAACTAGTCTCTTGTGTACTGCATTAGTATCTTCTTACTTCTCCCTCTGGTGTAGGATTTTTCTAATAGGTCTTATTAGCGGTTTAATTTGGGGTTGAGGTGTTTTTGGATTGTTCCAGTTGAGTGTGTGAGGGTGTTGGAGATAGTGGGCTGGGTGTTGTAGGTGATTTGGTAATAGATTATGTTGAGCGTCAAATGGGTTGAAGGTGGTTGCTGAGTGGTTTAGAACAGTATCTTGGAGGAGACAAAAAGATGGACCAGCTTCATCCTTCATCCATCCAAGAGATGTGCATCCGTCATTCATTTCGTTCTGGATTCTATTAGCTTGAGGAAGGCCCCTAATATGATTTACTGTGACATTTGTTCCTTTCAGCCTATGGAAATATATGTTGATGACGAAGCGAAGTTGACTCTTCATGGTCTAGTACAGGTAATCTTTCTTATAAGTTGACTGTCAGTTTGTTATATTTGTTCATGGATAGGAGTCTTACAGTCTTACCTTCGTATCTGAAACGTCAGCACTACATCAAGCTAACCGAGGCAGAGAAAAATCGCAAGCTGAATGATCTCCTTGATGCACTGGACTTCAACCAGGTTGTCATCTTCGTCAAAAGTGTGAGCAGAGCTGCAGAGTTGAACAAGTTACTCTCAGAGTGTAATTTTCCCTCTATATGCATCCATTCTGGAATGAACCAAGAAGAAAGGTATGTAAAGTCATATCTGATTCATCTATATTTTCTCATCTTTTGATAGTTATGTAGGAATATTTGGCTGAGGTACTTTCAGTTTTGCTTTTAAATTATTTCTGGTTACAATATTTGCACGGAAGTTTACATTTAAGATTATGGTGTTGGTGTGTGTCTGTGTGTGTATAATGTCTGAAATCTTTGAAGTCAGATTTTTTTGTTTTTGGCTTAATAGGTGAGCATGTTAATTTTTGCTGTCTCCCAAGTTGGTAACAATATGTTTCTTCTGGTTTTGGGGGTTGCTCTTTATCTTTATCTCTGTCTCTCTCCTTGTGCTTGTTGTAATAATTAGTATATAATATTTTGGACATTAGGATGTTAATCATTGTTTACCGCAGTATTCAGACATTAATGGTACTGTATGCCTTCTGCAGGTTGAAGCGCTACAAAGGATTCAAGGAGGGTCAGAACAGGATTCTCGTGGCCACCGATTTGGTTGGTAGAGGAATTGATATTGAACGTGTCAATATTGTTATCAATTATGACATGCCAGACTCTGCGGACACCTACTTGCACAGGGTATGTCAATTTTGAAATATGGTATCTCACTGTGTTCCATGCCATGTAGGATTTATATTGCTTCCATATAGTATTACTGTAGATGAGTGTATCACGGGCTTCAGATCTCACTAGATGCTTTCTTCAAATCAAATATTGACAGGTTGGCAGAGCTGGTAGGTTTGGCACCAAAGGGCTGGCAATTACATTTGTATCATCTGCTTCGGACTCTCAAGTCCTTAATGATGTATGCAATTTTTTTGTTACCATTATTTACAGAGCTGTTTATCACAGTTGTCGGTGAATTTAATTTTGTCACTTTTTACAACTGCAGGTTCAGGAGAGGTTTGAGGTTGACATAAAGGAGCTTCCTGAACAGATTGATACTGCGACATACAGTATGTTCTTTTGTTCTCTTCTATTCTGTGTCATTGCGCTTGTGTACATTTAGTGAACTGGTTCAACAAAGTAGATAGAGGTTAATTTGGTACCCTGTTTATGTACTTTCCTCTCCTTTTTGCCAAAGGAAAAAACAAAAGAATATGAATATTTAGTAAGTATTGATTCAATCTATCATTATCTTCAATGGGTCTATCTACCGAATGTTTAAACTTTTGCACCTCGACCCAAATGACTGTTCAGTACCTGTAGAATTTTGGTATTGAATGTGATAATCTCCCTTACAAATTTAAAGGCCTTACTGATCTTGTTCTATATTTCTATCCTTTTATATCTCGCAAAATGTTTTTATATATGTTTTTTGGGTTATTTTTACGCCTGGGGCTTAATTGGCCTATGTTCATCAAACTAGCATGTTGTGGTTTTTAGTAGAATGTCATATAGCAGTTAATTGGCTAAGTTCGTCAAATGCTAATAACTATTGTTCTTGTTTGCAGTGCCATCTTGAATGAAGTTTCTGTCTCAGCAAAATTACTCATGTGTTTAAAATGTGGAGGCAGCTGCAGCAAATTCCGTTTCTCTGAGACAAGAGTTTAAACTATTTGATTTAAGATGTTGAATGTCCTCCACAGAAGTAGGCAGACATTACCATATTGTGGCTCCTACCCCCTATTATGGCTTTTGAGATGTAGCTGTGTTCAAATTTTTTAGAATTCATTTGCAGTGTTATGTAACATTAACTAGTTGTGCTTTTGCACGGTTGTGATAAAAACAAAATGGATTTTCCTTGTTTGATATGCTTCGTATTTATCATCCTGAAATTTGTAGGAAAAATGTGTGATAATTCGTTTTTCAATAGGCAGGTGGATGAATGGATTCCTTTACATGTTTTGGTTAATACTTAATAGAAAATATAGATTCTCGCGGCCTGTGACTCTTTGGTCTCACTTGATTCTTGACACATACATCTTTGGAGATGAAGTTCAAGTTGGCGCTCCGCTGCATTATGGAGCTATGGGCAGCTTCTAGCCATATATTATCTCTCTCTACGATTACAGGACTACTGCGAGTCAGACCCTCGTTTTGAAAATTGACGAATGAAAATTGAATGGGGTGAAAGCAAACTGTCTCAGTGGGGAAACTCAGCGATAGCAAAGAAGGGAAGATGTCACTTTGCCTAGCAATAATGACATTCCCTGGTTAACCCTACAAAGAAAAGCCATAGTTGTGGAAGGTAAGGAATGGCCCTTCCCAGCAATGACCTTCCCTACAAAGACGTGCAATACTTGTGGATGGAACAAAGCTATCAAATGCACCACGAGCAAGGGGGTTTAGATCATCGTAGGGGAAGTTCAACCTGGGTAACCTCGCCTCCTCAGATTTGGAAAGCTCATGTAGGTGATACATGATCAGTGATGATGAAGAGAGAAGCTAATTCATTCAATCTAGTGTACAAACATTTAGTTACATTGTCAGAACATGAGCCCAAATTAATTAGACTCCAGATACAAAATTCTTAATGACGAAAAGCCCTTAAAACTCATCTACTTGTAGAGATTTGTCGATAACGTTTAACTGCTTAAAACTTGAGTTCAGCTGATATTTTGGTGCATGATCGATCGTCCATTCCTCCTGATCTTTGTTAGGACAGTTATTTGAAATCATATCTTTCATTTGGGATTTTGGGTTGGTATGTAAAGGCCGGCCTTTTTGGTCCAAAAAAGAAGAAAAAAAAAAAACAGAACGGTGTTGTAGGAGAATAGAATTGTGCGTTTATTATTGATAATAGGAGCCCTTATATAGGGAGTTACAAGGTATACAAAATGTAATAGAATCTGATTACAATTGAATACCTAGAACACATTCATATTACAACTCTAAACCCTAGTTTGTAGAGGCACACATTATGTCGATATCCTTCAACACTCCCCCTTGTGCCGCTCAAACTTGGTGATGACGCTTTGATTGTTGCCTCGTTAAAAACCTTGCCAGGTAACAAAAACCCTGTGGGACAAAAATAACCCTGGTCGAAGGACAAAAATAGCACAACACGTCCTTCACTCTTTGAGATCGAACATGTAGACATCATGCCTCCTCCTGATGTCAATATCTCCCCCTGATTGCTACAATCATGGGAGTTCGGATAACTTTCTTAATCCGATGCTCTTCACATGTTTCTCGAAGGTGGATTTTGGTAACGATTTAGTAAATAAGTCCGCTACATTATCCTCTTATCGGATTTGGTTCACTTCAGTATTTAGAAGTGCTTGTTGTCATTTTGATGGAGGGGAGGAGGAGCACGGAAGGTGGCATTTTGCCTTGTGGGGTCCGATCCCACACTTCCGTCATCTCTTTCCCCTGTAGGGATAAAACAAACCCATATCAATCGTACCTCTCAAATATCGAAAGATTGTCTTTATACCAATCTAATGGCGTTGCGTTGGCGCGGGGCTATATCTAGCCAACAAGTTCATAATAATTGAGGTGTCTGGTCTTGTATTGTACTAAGTACAATAATGTGCCTATTGTACATAAATAAGCACTTCTGCTATTAACACGTCTTCGTCAGCATCCTTGGGACGAAACGGATCCCTTTTAGGGCCAAGACTACGGACGACCATGGTGCATCTTTGACTTTATCAAAAATGTCTATTGACACGGTATACAAGTTTTGAATCTAGACAAAACCGTGTTCTCCCAAGGTCCTTCCTCTCAAACTCGGATTTCAGGTGTTCATCGGTTTCCCTTAACTCTCAAGGGTTCCAATTATAAACCGCGACAATTGCAAATCCGGAACTTGTCATGGAAACGCGTGGGTATAGTTCATCATATCCCTTCCCAATCAAGTAGTCATTTTAGTGAGCATTTCAACCTCGTTGCAAATGCGCTCCGTGGTCTAGAGCCACTTGACTTGGGTAAATAAAGTCCACAAGAACCTTCATTATATTCCGTATCTAGATCCCCATAGAGATACGTAGTGACCACATTCGTAAGCTGCATGTTCAGTTATTTGGAAACTACCAAACTGACAAGGTAGTGGAGTGCAATGACATCCATTACGAGAGAATATGTCTTCTCGTAGTCGATTCCAGGGCGTTGTGAGAAACCTTGCGCCATAAGGCGAGATTACCATATCTTTTTCTCATCACGCTATCTAACGAAGACCTATTAATGTCAACAGGTTTTATGTTAGGAGGTGTTGGCATCTCAGGCCAGAAATCATTCCTCTTCGTTAGTGAATCCAATTCAACCTGGATCGCATCTTTCCATTTAGGCCAATTTTCTCTACGTTGGCATTCTTCAACGGAGTAAGGTTCGATGTCATTGGTCTCAATAATTCCACGTCCTCATGTACACTAGTGTAGTTCGTAGAGATCTCTATATTCTCAGGAATTGGTTCTAACATTGAGGCGTCCCCCAACGATGTCTCTTGGACATAACCACAATCCAAAATATTCTCATGAGACGGATTTTGAGTATCAATGATCAATGGATCAAGTTGTGCCAAACTCGCTCTCGTCTTAGGGCGAGAATCCATCGAACCTATGGGTCTCCTACTCTCTCTAGCGGAACCCATGGCCTATGACGCCATTATGCCACCTTTGTGGCATCACTATACTACCATCCATGGTAGTGGTGCAGTACCCATCTTCTCTGGGTGGCACCATGTCCTCTTGTGGGGACATCAATCCTTGCAGACATGTTTGCACCAGGTATATGTGATCTCGTCACTTTTAGGGGATCAAGATGAGACATAGTGGGGACAGACCATGACAATTCCTGTCGTTCCTGTTGAACATTGACGTTCTAATCTCCCCCTAACGACGGGAAGACTGTCTCATCAAAGTGACAATTCGCATATCCAGCGAAATAGAGATCGCCTGTTAAGGGTTCTACATAGTGAACTTATAGTTGGATACTCATGTCCAACAAATATATATATGCATTCGTTACAATGACTCATGTTGATGCGCTGTGGCAACGCAATTAGCACATGAACCGCACACTCAAATATGCATAAATACAAGATATTAGACTCGAACCCAATCACTAGCTGTAATGCAAATAAAAGTTGAGTGACTGCTATAAGTCGTAGACGAATTAGCATAGCTGCATGCGATATTGCATAACCCAAGCGGAAATATTGGTGCGCATTACCAATGTCCGGGCTACCATCGTAGTCGTTTAATGGTGGCTTTTCCGCGAGACCAATTGGGTGTGTACATGAGAATATGATACTTAATATCAATACCCAATGATATGCAATAGTCATCGAAAATTTTCGATGTAAACTCTCTAGCCATATGATTTGACTGAACGGGATGATCCGGTAGTGAGCCCGTAGCCATATGTTATGTGCTAGGAGTGTAGTATAAGCAGCATTACGAGTGGATAATGGCACAACACGTGACCAGCGTGTTTGCGTATCAACCAACACCATAAAACATCTATACGGTCCGCAAGTTGGTTGATCAAATCCATAGAATTCCCTTAGATTCTTTGTAAGAATGGAATTATTTCCTCAATCTCCTTTGCATATGATGGTCTCAATCCTAAATAACAGGCTTTACAGAACGAAACATGAGCTTTATAATCAACCAATGAAGGTTTTGGTTAAGCCATAATGTCACAATAGACTTGAGA
The DNA here is from genome assembly GCA_024704745.1 of Rosa lucieae. NCBI lineage: Eukaryota > Viridiplantae > Streptophyta > Magnoliopsida > Rosales > Rosaceae > Rosa > Rosa lucieae. The sequence goes on from CM045497.1 coordinate 58,513,917, forward strand.
AGTAGAGAGAGGAGTTTATGGCGTCAATGCCATGTATTTGCCGCAGGGGGTAGGCGGCGTTGGCCATGTATGGCCTGTCTTTGCACAATCATGGTGCCATGAGGCACATGTGCAGCTCCTCGAACCAATTCTTGGTTCTTACTTTTCTTCGTTTTAAAAATCGATGTCAGTGTAAAGTCTTTAATACACGGATCATCATGTCAAAGCCTATATGTGTCAGAATCCCATAAGTCGTCTCTCATGACATGGTTGGATTCAATAACTCAAATAGTGGTTGCATACAACCCACTAGAGCGACACATAAGTTTCTCTAATACTCGTTTATGTCCGTAGTCATTAGAGGTGTTACAAAGGAACTCTGTCCATTCTCATAATGTGTTTCCACGTGAAAACCATTGGCTCTTATATAATAAAGTTCGAATTAAGGTATGTCCAAGACATTAAGTAAAAGAATTGACACTTTATTAATAGCCAATGATTACATCAAAGTTTCCAAAGTCTAATCCAAAAGAAAATCAAAGTAAGACACATTGTAGTCACTCTATCCGTTTGGTAACTCCAATCAAATATGACCAGGAAAGTAGAGAGAGATGTTGGTGGAGCGAGGCTCTCTTAAGTACCAATAATCTCAATGACTTTCCTAGACATCACATTTTATTGGGTCCGCCACATAAGAAAGAGTTTAAGACAATTGTCATTTATTGACTAAGGCAAATTGCCATTACAAAAGTTCTTGGAAAAATAAAAAGGACTAATCTAATCAAAGTCTGTTGCATCCATGTGCACTTCATCTTCAGCTTTGAAGTCCTCTATGGTGAGATTGATATCTCCACCATCTTCTTCTTCTTCTGCAAGGTACACTTCTTGCTCTCTCAGGTCCCTATATGCCCTGTATCTTGCAGCTAGTTCCTCACTTGCCTTGCATTGCTTGAACCAATGCTCAATTGATCCACATCGATGACACTCATCATTGCGGTTGCCTCCCTTTAATTGAGGTGCACGTTGTGCACGTTGCGGGCGTTCCCTAAGAGGGTTGGTGCCACCACCACGACCCATTGAGCCACCATTACGGCTAGGGATACCACGACCCCCTCTCCCACGTGTGGCATTACCACCACGCGTATCCACACCAAACTTGCGGTTTCCTTCCTGATTAGGGTGGTTATATGGGCCCATACGTCCCTTATGTCCCCCATTCTTATGGTACCGCTCCTTACGCCCTCCTTTGGGTGCATTATAATTCGCCTCATGAATGCTCTTAGTTCCAATGGGCCTTGAATTATAATTCCTCACGAGTATGTTATCATGTTTCTCAGCTACAGATATAATATTGATAAGCTGATGAAACCTCGTGATCCGTCCAGCATTGACTTCAGTACGGTATTGCTTTGATACCACAATGGCTGAAACGGGGAAGGTGGAGAGAGTTTTCTCAATTAGCTCTTGCTCTGTGACAGGTTGCCCACAGAATCTCAATATGGATTGTAAGCGAAGAGCCTCTGAATTATATTCAGCAATAGACTTGAAGTCAGCAAAGCGCAGATTGTTCCATTGAACCTTCAAGTCAGGGAGGAGGGAATCTTGGACATTGCCAAAGCGCTCTTCTAGCGCTACCCATAGCTCTCTTTCATCCTTGATCGACATATACTCCAATCTGAGTGCCTTGTCCATATGGCGTCGCATCAAGATAACTGCTTGAGCATGCTTTGTAGATGTTCGGTTGAACACAAGATCCGGGTTAGGTGCCTGGATTATGGGTAATATTCCCCTGGAAGTGAGATGATTCTCAACATCGGTTACCCAACTGTGGTAATCCGAGCTTGTTGAGTCAAGCATGGGAAAGTCGAGTCTAGGTTCATTCGACATCCTGAAAATAAGAAGAGAAGATATATTAGTTTCGGAGTTAAACTTCCACGAAAACTAAAACAATAAGATTTTCGAGCTATGCTACCAAGAAATCAATTTCCAAGAATCTCTTTTGGATTAGACCAAACAATGATGTTTTAATATGGTCATAATTTGATGCTTACGGATGCTCTTAGTCCAAGCATTGTGAACGCTCTTAGTTCACACGAACACTCTTAGTTCGTACGAACATTCTTAGTTCGTTAAGCGTGAATCCCCACAATTCCGCTTTGTTAAATACTCAAAATCATTTGGCAACATATTTTCCAATATTATGCAGAAAATAAAAGGAATTTAAAGTACGAAAAGCAGCAACTTTAATTACAAAAACTTACTTGAGAATTCGGGGCTTGAGAACATGCGTGTGTTGATGCAGGCGTGCGTAAAGATTTTTTTTTTTTTCGGGTTTCTGCTAATTTGTTGGGCTGATTTGCGGCTCACCCTTTTTTTTTTTTTTTTTTTTTTTTTTTTTCTCTCCCCCTTTTTTTTTCTCTTCTGGGCCGACTGGGTCCCTTTTATTTATTTATTTTTTTTTTTTTTTCTTGGGCCGGGTCCCTTCTTTTTTCTGTTTTTTTTTTTTTCGGTCTTCTTCTTCTTGGTTTCTTCCCTCTGTTCTTCTTCGTTCGGTGCTGCGCGGGCTATGCAGCAGGAAGTTGCAGAGCGGAGGGCTGCTGGGCAGCTTTGGCTTGCAGGGGTGCGTCACTGGTGGGATGGCAGGAGCGCAGGGGCTTTGCGGCAGGTGCTGCAGGTTGTGCAGGCAGGAGGGCTGGAAGATGCGCGGGTGTGTGGGCTGCTGCTGGGAGCTGGGTGCGTGGGCTGCTGCGTGGGTTGCTGCAGGCTGGTGTGCAGCAGGAAGATGCAGGGGAACGTGCGGCTGTGCAGCAGGAAGCAGCGGGGGCTGCTGTGCAGGTCGGCAGGGACTTGCGGTTTGCTACAAAAGGATGGGGTAGAGCATAGGGCTGCTGTGGGAGGCTGGCAGGAGCGGGTGTGGCAGGGGATGTGCAGTGTGCAGCAAGGGTTGAAGGCTGCGGCAGATTTTTGTGGTGGTGAGTTTTAGGGTTTTTTTTTTCTTTAGGCTAGGGTTAGAACTCTTGCTGATAACGTGTTGTAGGAGAATAGAATTGTGCGTTTATTATTGATAATAGGAGCCCTTATATAGGGAGTTACAAGGTATACAAAAGGTAATAGAATCTGATTACAATTGAATACCTAGAACACATTCCTATTACAACTCTAAACCCTAGTTTGTAGAGGCACACATTATGTCGATATCCTTCAACAAACGGCCTTTTGTCGACAACTTTTTATTTAGATAGAAATTCTTACATAAATAAGAGCTCCAAGGGGCCGAGCCTATAGCTCCAATACTATGTCATCAACAGAAAAATCAGTACTAAAAAATATATTTTACCACGCCTTTTAGGTTTTTTTTAGTAAATAAAGATTTCATTGATAATTTCGGGTCAGTTGGCAGTTACAAATTTCCCAGAAAAAGGGGAATCATGTACCATTCACTTAACACATTGAAGCTCACTTAAAATAAGGAGCAAACTACAACATTACCCTGCAAAGAGATAATTTTGTGTGAAAACTTCCTTTGCCAATGCGCTCAATTGCGGTGCATCAGAAGCTTCCATTATCAAGATGTAAAGAGAACATCATAATTTACAGGCTAAAAAAGTCAAACATAGACGTAGTTTGTTGAATGAAGCCATCGGCGTCCCAAATAAGAAATCTTAAGGAATTAGAGTCCATCAGTTTGACCCATAAAAGAGCCCAAGTCCAGCTTTGAGCCCACATCCAGGTCCTTGGCCATTTAGGCCTCCAACTCGCTTTGGGCTCCCAATCTGATTTTGGTTTGGCCACCAAATCAGATTTGGACACCTGAATGATTTGGGCATCCCTGCACTAGTAAGCACCTTCTTCTTTGCTACTAACCCGATCACAGCTGTCACCAAAGCCGCCCTTGCCTTCCCTAAGTTAGGCGCCGAGACAACCATTCTTAGCCCCACAACTACACCAGCGGATCGCTGTCACCCTGCCTGGGCCCTTAGAGTTGCGACCCTGGCAAGGACGGAACATAGAACAGTGCATGCCAGCCATCTTCGTAATTCCCAGAGATTGGAACTTAGAGCATTGCGCTGCCATCCTTGCAAAACGAAGCACATCTTCTCTGACCTCCATCTTTGCCAAAACTCGCAATCAGCTTATTCATGGCTTCGATCAGCAAGACCTCCATCACACCAAAACCTTTGTTTATCCACGACAATTTCAGACGTGCACGATTTGATCGAGGATGCCCAACTCTTCTTAGTCAAAATATGAAATGGAAAGGAAGAGATATTTGTGAGTGATGAATTTCCTCATATTGATTCAATGGTGTAAATGAGGTTATATATACAAGCCCTACACTACTACATTACACATCTTGATCTCCAAGTAAACTTGTCCTCCAAGTTTCATTCTTCAACAAGATTATATGCAAGCAAACTTGTTCTACACAACATGACTCACAAGTCAACACTCCCCCTCAAGTTGGGGCATAAATGTCACGAAGACCCAACTTGCCTATTGAGTCATGGAACAATTTGCTAGATACAGCTTTGGTAAATATATCCACTAATTGCTCCTCGGTTGGAACAAAAGGAAATGGATTAACTTTGCATCCAGCTTTCCCTTAATGAAGTGTCGATCAACTTCCACATGTTTCGTTGGTCATGTTGTACAAGATTATGTGATATGTCAATAGCCGCTTTGTTATCACAGTACAATTGCATTGCTGACTTAGGCTTAAAACCCAAATCTCGAAGTAAATTTAGTAGCCACAGAAGTTCACACACTCCATGTGCCATACCTCTATATTCAGCTTCAACACTTGACCTTGCAACAACCTTTTGCTTCTTACTTCTCCAAGTAACAAGGTTTCCACCCACAAAGGTGAAGTACCCAGATGTAGACTTCCTGTCTGTGATAGAACCGGCCCAATCTCCATCTGTATATCCACTAACATCGAGGTGCTGCATTTAGAAAACATTAAACATTTTCCTGGTGCTGACTTTAAGTACCTCAAGATTCTTATCACTGCCTCCATATGCCGTTCACTTGGATTATGCATAAACTGACTCACAACACTGACTGCATAACCAACATCAGGTCTAGTCTGTGACAAATATATCAGGCGTCCCACTAACCTCTGGTATCTTGGTTTATCAGTTAGAACCTGATCAGGATATTCTGCTAGTTTGTGATTTTGCTCGATTGGAGTGTCAATTGGAGAACAATCCAACATACCTGTCTCTGCCAAGAGATCTAACATATACTTTCGCTGACATAAGAAGATGCCATCTCTCCCCCTGGCTACCTCAATCCCCAAGAAGTACTTCAAATCTCCCAAATTCTTCATCTCAAACTCAGAAGCCAACTTCTTCTGAAGACTTTCAATTTCTACCAAGTCATCCCCTGTTATTATCATATCATCCACATATATAATAAGCACAGTTACCTTCCCCTTTTGGTGCTTTAAGAATAAGGTGTGGTCTGAATTGCTCTGCTTGTATCCAAAACATCTCATGGACTGAGTGAATTTGCCAAACCGTGCACGGGGGGTCTGTTTAAGTCCATAAAGGGATTTCTTCAATATGCAAACAACATCATCATGTGTATCTGATGCATATCCAGGAGGAAGACCCATGTATACATCTTCAGTTAACTCCCCATGAAGGAAAGCATTTTTTACATCAAATTGATGAAGGGGCCAATTCAGATTAGCTGCAAGTGACAACAATACCCGAACAGTATTCATCTTGGAGCAAAAGTCTCATCATAGTCAATCCCATATGTTTGAGTGAACCCCTTAGCCACCAACCTTTCCTTATACCTACTTACTGTGCCATCTGCATTATGTTTGACAGTGAAAATCCATTTACACCCAACAATCTTTTTACCACGAGGAAGTGGTACAAGTTCCCAGGTGTGATTCTTTTCTAATGCCTCCATTTCTTCCTCTATTGCCTTGGCCCACTTTGGGTCTCCCAAAGCCTCATGCACTTTGTTAGGAACAGATATAGAGGATATTTGATTCACAAATGATGCATAAGGTTTAGATAACCTATGGTGTGACACAAAGTTGGCTACTGGATATTTGGCTTTAGCAGTTATGGAAGGTTCATACTTTTTTGCTGGTTGACCATGGGTAGTCCTACTAGATAACACATATGTAGAAGATATAGACTCTACAGGGTTACCAGGTGAAGATACTGGACATACCTGAGATGGAGATTCTTGACCAGAAAGTTCAGCATTAGGGGGTGAAGTATCAGATGAAGGGGAAGCTGGAATAGAGTCCTCTTCAGAAATCGACTGGTCGAGAATTTCATTCAATTGGTCTAGTACACTTCTGCCCATTTCGCCAGTTTCCTCGTTCGATTGGTCGACTCCCCCTATTGACTGGTTGATTTGGGAAATTTGACTAGTCAACTTCAGGATGTCAGTACTCTCTTTTCTGCGTCTTTATTCATCTTCAACTTTCCACCAACAAACATCTCTTCAAAAAACTCATTCTCCCCCTGAAGAGTGGTGTTGTTGGGGGAGAAATAACACATATCTTCATTAAAAGATACGTCCATGGTGACATAGAACTTTTGTGTAGGTGGGTGATAGCATTTATAGCCTTTCTGATGAGAACTTTTGTGTAGGTGGGTGAGAGCTCGGGCATCCAACTTTGACCTATGATTTTTGGGTATATGGACAAAGGCAACACAACCAAAGACACGAGCAGGAAGACTATGAAAGGAAGGAATAGAGACATGGGTTGATAGGACTTCAAAGGGAATGCCCCCCTGAAGAACACTGGAAGGAAGACGATTAATAAGATGTGAGGCAGTCTAAACCGCCTCACCCTAAAGATACTTGGGCATGTGAGCACTAAATAGCAATGCTCGTGCTATGTCTAGAAGATGACGATTTTTACGCTCAGACACATAATTTTGTTTAGGTGTTTGAGGACAAGTGGTTTGAAGGATTATACATTTTTCTTGGAAATATTCCTGAAAATCACGATTAACAAACTCCCCCCCATTATCAGAACGAAAAACTTTGATTTGACCATTGAACTGTGTTTGAATCAATTTTTGAAAGGCTTGAAAAGCAGAAAATACAGCTTCCTTAGATTTAAGCGATGCTACCCATGATAATCGAGTGCAATCATCAATAAATAAACAAGACAAAATAACGCATTCCAGAAACAGTGGGTTTTCTGGAAGGTCCCCACACATCCGAGTGAATAATCTCAAAATGCATAGAACTTTTATTAGAAAGACTCAATGGGTAGTTGACTCTATGGCTTTTCTCCAAAACACAAGTTTCACAATGTAAGGACGACTCATCAATGCCAACAAATAAAGAGGGCATAGCTTTACGCATTACACTGAATGAAGGATGCCCTAAGCCTCTATACCATAACTAGACTTCATTAAGCTCTCTAGAAGTCAAGTCAAAGCAACTGGGACATTCTTCCTTGGACTTTCCCTGGCATAAGCTTGATCCAGATGAAACAGTCTCCCCCTCATATACCCGTTTCCAATGACTTCCCTGGTCAAAAGATCCTGAAACACCACATACATGGGGAAAAAATGTCACAGAGCACAAGGATTGAGTATTCAATTCTGGAACTGAGATTAAGTGGTGAGACAAGTCTGATACATACAACACATCATGCAATACTAAGGTAGGTGTGACTCTTATAGACCCAATACCTAAGACATGAAATCATTCACCATTGGCATTTGTAACATATGACACATTAGGTGTGGATAAGGTAATGAAAAATTTCTTATCATAGGTCATATGATCTGAAGCACCAGAATCAATAATCCAAGTATCTGAACCTACAAGGTTAGAAATTTTTAAAGCCATACCAATCTTACCAGTACCTTAGCAACCATTGAGACTGAGGGAGGGTCATCACTACCTGTGGTATGATCTTGCCCAGCGACTCCAAAGTACTCTGAACTCTGAACTCTGAACAAGATGAACAGCTGCCTTTCCTCTACCTAGAGGTTTAGTTGGTTTGGGTTTGCTGCAGTATCCAGCAGGGTACAAAACCAACTTATAACAAGTCTCCTTGGTGTGTCCAGTTAGTTTGCAATGTTGACATACAGACTTACCTGGAGAAGAACCTGAGTCATGGGATGTAATCCTGATTGTGGTATACTGGGGCCAGGAGGTTGAACTTGAGCCCGAGGGGGCTTAGCTAGGATTGTTAGGCTGGAGATTTCAGAATGAGCTGCCTTTGTGCTACCTTGCTGAGACTCATCCATGCGGATGTAGGTAAAAGCCTCAGTGAGGGAAGAAGGCTCTTGCCGACGCAACAACTCTCCCTTGGCACTATCATGTCTAGCATCTAATCCACTCACAAACTGGTGCACACGCTCCAACTCCTTCTCCTTCTGGTACCAAATAATATCCCCAGCATTCTTCAATTTGTTTGGTCGCCGTTGATCAATCTAGGCCCAAATGTTTTTTAGCTGGGTGTAGAACACTGAAACTGCTTGCCCATCCTGCTTCATCCTTGTTGCCTTGCACAACAATTCATAGATATGGTAAAAATCAGATAGAGATCATTGAGCGTCTTCCAAACTTCTGCAGCAGTATCACACCCAATGATCAATTGGATCACCTCATCAGTCATGGCCTTGTACAGAATTGACAGTACAAGTCCATCAGCATCTTCCCACTTGACATACTCTTCACTTTCCTCATTCGCCGGTGCCTTAATGGTATAGGTGACATGACCCATCTTATGGATTCCACGAAGGTGAGCAGAAATCATCTTCTTCCATGCCCTATAATTCCCAGGACCATTCAGTTTTGCTCCTCCGAATGAACCTGATGAAGAATCTAGGTTTTGAACTGAGACTTCAACTTTTTGAATACCGGAATTGCTGTGTGTGTGAAATACTTAGAGTTTAAGTCTTCACAATCTAATATCAGAGCCCACTCAGGGGCCTGATTTTGATACGAGAAAGGAGAGTGAGAGGAAAAGAGAGACATGGGGTGCAGATAGAGTTTTGGGATGTCGACTTCATCTCAAGACAAATTCCTTCACGCTAGCATTCCTAGATTCGATGGTCACTACGACCATTGGTCTATGATGATGGAAAACTTCTTGAGGTCGAAAGAGTACTGGACTCTTGTGGAGGAAGGACTTTCGGTATTACCAGGTAGAGGAGCGGCGGCTGCGATTGAGGCACAGTGCAAGGCAGTAGAAGATGCAAAACTCAAGGATTTGAAGATCAAGAACTTTCTCTTTCAAGCAATTGATAGGGAAATTATGGAGACAGTCTTGGACGGAAGCACAGCTAAAGCAATCTAGGATTCAATGAAGCAAAAATATCAGGGGTCTACAAGAGTGAGAAGGGCTCAATTACAGGCTTTGCGAAGGGAGTTTGAGGTTTTGCAGATGAAGGAAGGAGAAGGGGTTGATGCCTATTTTGAGCGCACCCTGGCGATAGCTAACAAGATGAAGATGCATGGTGAGACTCTGACCCAAGTCGTCATCATTGAAAAGATAATGCGATCATTTATCTCAAAGTGGGATTATGTGGTGTGTTCTATGGAGGAGTTGAATGACTTGGATCGACTCACTATTGATGAGCTGCAAGGTTAGCGGAGGTGGCCTGGGTCTTTCTAAGGAGGAAGATGAAGTTAATAATCTTGTTTTGTTTGCTGCTGCCGATCCTATTTCATTTCAAGAAGCTGTGAAGAGTGAAAAGTGGTGGGAAGCTATGAGTCAAGAAATCAAGGCTATAGAAAAAAAATGAAATGTGGGAACTGATCAAGTTGCCTGCTGGTGCAAGGAAGATTGGAGAAACAAAACTAAATGAGCTCGGGGCAGTGGACAAGTACAAAGCTCATCTTGTGGCGAAGGGATATGCACAAGAACAGGGAATTGACTACAATGAAGTATTTGCCCCAGTTGCGAGATGGGACACGATCAGATTAGTAATCACTCTTGCAGCACATAAGGGTTGGAGCATCTTCCAGTTAGATGTTAAGAGTGCTTTTCTTCACGGAGAGTTGCTTGAACATGTGTTCGTTGATCAGCCACAAGGATTTGAGAAGAAAGGAGAGGAGCACAAAGTGTATCGATTGAAGAAGGCTTTATATGGCCTCAAGCAGGCTCCAAGGGCGTGGTACAGTCGCATTTAGTCCTACTTTGTGAGGGAAAGTTTTGAAAGGTGCTCTTCTGAACATACTCTTTTTATTAAGTCTGATTCGAGGGGAAGAATTCTTGTGGTTAGCCTATATGTAGATGACCTTATATTTATTGGAAATAATATGGAGATGTTCGAGAGTTTTAAAAGGTCCATGATGCATGAATTCGAAATGACAGATTTTGGGAGGATGAGATATTTCCTTGGAGTTGAAGTGTTACAGAATGAAGAGGGAATTTATATTAGTCAGAAGAAGTATGCAACTGATGTACTTGAGAGATTTGGAATGTTGAAAAGTAACTCAGTTAAGAATCCTATTGTACCGGGGTCGAAGCTGATGAAAGATGAGATGGGAGTAAGAGTTAACTCCACTGCTTTCAAGCAGATAGTTGGCAGCCTTAGGTACCTAACGGTAACAAGGCTTGATTTAATGTTTGTTGTTGGCTTAGTTAGTAGATATGTGGAAAATCCCACTGAGCTTCATCTTCAAGCTGCTAAGAGGGTGCTTCGGTACGTGAAAGGAACACTAGAGCTTGGGATATTTTACAGAAGAGGTGGAGGTGGAGATTTGATTGGCTACACGGATAGCGACTACGCAGGTGATCTCAATGACCGAAAGAGTACTTCAGGTTATGCATTTTTACTTGGAGATGGAGTTGTAGCTTGGTCGTCAAAGAAACAACCAGTTGTGACTTTGTCTACCACCGAAGTTGTGTTTGTGGCAGTAGCTTCATGCGCATGTCAAGAGGTCTGGATGAGAAGGATTCTTGAAGTACTTGGTCATCCTCAAAGCGAGAGCACAATAGTGTACTGTGACAATGGTTCTACCATCAAACTATCAAAGAATTCTGTGCTACATGGAAGGAGCAAGCATATAGATGTAAGGTACCACTTCCTTCGTGATCTAACTAGAGATGGAGTTATTAAGCTTGTTCATTGTGCAACTGTGAATCAAACAGCTGATATCATGACTAAAGCTTTGAAGCTTGAGGCGTTTGAGAAACTTAGAAGGCAGCTTGGAGTGTGCGAAGTATCGAAGATAAACTGTTTGCTGGTTGCAAAGCAGTTTAAGGGAGGAAATACAAAGTCTTGCTGAGGAAGTTAGCACGATTCTAGGATTGTTTCATTGTTTCTGCTAATAAGCCCTATTCAACTGGGTCATTTAGTTTGTTTGATTCAGTCTTTAACTAGTAAGACATGTTTTTAGGAGTATAAAACGTGATTGATTATATTTCCCATTCTAGTACTCTTGTAAGGCTATTTAAGCCCATGATTGTATTGAATTGAATAAGACATCTGCTCTAGAGAATTTGAGTGTGTGTGAAATACTTAAGAGTTTAAGTCTTCACTGTTTCTCCAGTATTATTGAGCAGGCAACCAATTAGTTTTTGCTTTACCATAGGTGATGATTGTATCGCTATCAATTCTGGATGTTCTAATTAATCTCAACGCTACCAACATTACATGTGGCCCAGGCCATGGAATTAGGTTTGTCCCAAATTTTATCGAAACATTTAAGAAAATTATTCTACGCACCGTCAGTGCAGGTGACCCGACAGTTAAAATGCGATAAGATAACCACATAATTAATTAAGTAGTGTTCTATGCTTGGTAATTAATTTTCTGCCAACGTTAATGGTTGATACACTTAACTAGAACGCTAGCTCTTAAATTTGAACCATGTACTTTGTTAAATTCTCTTTCAATTTCGAAACAGCGTGGGAAGCTTGGGAGAAAATGGGAGTTACGCAACGGTGGAAGTAGTTTCAATGAAACTCAAAATGGAGTAAGAATCAACACATGGCAGGTGATGCACTATACAGAACTCTACAAATATTTTAGCCGATTGTAGTTTTATCGATTCCCTAAAATTTGTTTCTGCTACTTTCTACAGGGTGGGTCTGGGTACGCCAAGAATATAACATTTGAGCAAATCTTCATGCCGCTAAGAACCCAATTATCATCGACCAATATTATTGTGCGGGAGATCATGATTGCAAAAACAAGGTAATTTTTGCATCCAATGTGTATGATGGTATACAGTTATATAAAACATATTTGACAAATACAAAATGTTGACATATATATATTATTGATGCATCTGTTGCATGCATGTAGAGCTCAGCTGTAGAGGTGAGTGATGCCAGATACAGGGCTATCCAAGGTACTTCAGCTAAGGAGGAGGCAATAAGATTAGACTGCAATCAGTTTTCCGGTTGTCACAACATCGTAATGGAGAACATCAACATCACCTCAGATGTTCCTGGAAAGGAGCTATATGTCTCATGCTACAACATCAATGGAACTTCTAACAGCACCGTGCCCAGTGTAACTTGCCTGTCCAGTAATACCTCATTAGCTTGATGCTGATCTACTCTATTAGTATAGCTCCTCAACTATAATTAGTCTCTGATCTTACTATATGATGTAATGATTGCGATTTTGGCATCATGGTCGATCTGTAAACCTTCTTCTTGTACCCTCTCTTATATATAGAGTGACTGTATTTATATTTTGTGTTGAGGAAGAAAAACATCTCCAAAGTGGCAAAGTCCAATCTCCACACTACTAGAAAAAGCCTCATATAATACATTTTTCTACATCTTTTGCTTCAAATGATACGAATAAGGGTATGTAAAACACATTAGGCACAGTCCAGCCACGAAATGAAAAAGGGTACTCTCTATAGCAGGTTCCACTAACCAAAAACCATGCTTAGGACTTCAGTATCTCCTTTTTTTTCTATTTTATTATTTTGCGTTAATTCTTTTTCTCACACCTGATTTGTATTTTTTCAGAATGTTTTTATTCTTTATTATCTATATATTTTCATTTATAGAGTATTTATTTATTTATTTTTTTTTTTGAAGGCAATTAATTCTTTTTCACTTAATTATGGTCATATTCAACTGCCAGTGTCCAATCGCATAATTTTGTTGTTTCTTTAGAATCCTCAAGTTATTGCAGCGTCAATTTTCATTACACTGCGACTTTGATTGCACATTAAAAGATGTTTTTTTTTTTAAAAAAAAAGGGGTTCGAAACCCAGCCTAACTGGAAGACTCATTCCCACTCCTGGTTCCATTTATTATGTTAATATTAGAGTTTTTTGCATCGGGGAGGACATAAAACTTGAACCCCGAGCTACATAGAAACAATTACATTGATCTTCGTAGAGAATATTATGAATAATTGCAGGCATCTCATCTAACTACAAATCATCAATATCACAACCACTAGCAAGTTGTGCAAGTCTATCCCCTACACCATTTGCTTCACTGTAAATATGTCGAACTCTCTACTGATTGAAAAGTACACATATACTCTTTACAATCATCTAAAACTCGACTTACCTTAGAGAAATTTTTCTCTTCACTGTTGAGAGTAGCAATCAGAATGGCAGATTCGCTTTCAATATCAATGCCAGTCCAGCCTTGGTGGATACCAAGAAGTAAACCAGCTCTACACGCCTCCGTTTCCATATTAAGGACCGAGTGTGCATGTAAAAAAGGCTTAGCCAACGCAGCAATACCCATACCAGTTTCATTCCTAACAACTACTCCAATACCTCCACTCCCATCTTCAGCTCGACCACTAGGAGGATTTTTCCATTTGTTTTCTTTAGAATCTATCAAGTTATTGCAGCATCAATTTTCATTACACAACGACTTTGATTGCACGTTAAAAGACAAATATACATTGCAAGATTTTTTTTTTTTTTTGAATAATACATCATAAGAAATTTAGCCAACCTAGGATAGAGAACCTTGTTGGCCGAATCTTGAAAAGTTAAGTCCCTAATCAAATAGTTTTTGGGCGAAAATTCAAAAGTGCACTTGATATATTGATGTTCAATGTTACATGAAATTATCTTAGTCATTGGTGTCATCTTAGAATTTTTGAATTAGTAATTTAAAAAACCTTTAATTATTCTCAAAGTAAAAAAGAAAAATTAAAAATTAAAAGTCATATATAGACTAACTACAAATGATGCCCTAACTCCGTGATTTTTAAAAAAAAAAAATTTTTATCTAAACCCTGTGGAAGTTGAAACCCAAAATAATTAAATGAAACTTCCCCAAGACCACGATTTTTACCTAAAATTTTTGGCCAAAATTGCATGTTCTTATATCTTCACTTAAAAATTTTCACCCTCAATTAGTGATTTATAAACACTTCTCAAATTGACGGAACTCAAAAATCATTACGAATTTTTTAAATGATTTTTTAAAGTAAAAAAGCAATACAATTCATTAAAAAAATAGTTCAATGTTTCGGTTTTCCGTTAATTGAAACATGATCTAAAAATCATGCTATATGAATGGTGAGCTTATGGTATAGGATAACTGTAAGGATAAATAGTGTTAAAAAGGGTTAACATGTCATTACATTTCACGGATACCCTAGCCTCATAACTCCCAACATGCCAAGTTATTTCAAAACCCAATTTTTATTCAAATTGTCTTATTTTTTAATCTCATCAAATCACGATATATTCTAACTGCGCGAATAATTAAACTATTCATTAATTTTTGTTTACATATATATAATATATAAGTTTTCAGAGTCTAAAAGTAAGAAAATTCATAGAAAAAATAATTAAAAAAAATCCGTTCAATCTTCCAATGTTCCAAAAGTTGTGGCATATTATAAAGTGCTCATAACAAATATGAATTCCAAATGACACATGAAAATAGTATCAACTGACACATGAATAATAACCACTGATCTCGATACCAACAATAACGTCGCCATCAGCCCATCACCAAAGTTAAGCCCTGTAGCCCGGCTCACCAAGATAGGGCGTGCACCAAAATGATTGCTACCTCACCACCGTTAAGATTATTCTTTGTACACTATTATTTGAGAGCTTACAACAATTTTCCTTTAGAGCAAGTTCACCCGTTGGGTCACCAGGTCACGGTCATCAGGGCACCAGGGCAGGAAACTATTCACTGCCACTGGATCTTTGCTTCCACCCATTGGGTCAGGGTCACCAGTCAGTTACTGTTTATCGAATATTTTATAAATTTTTTTTTTGGAAAATGAGAAATGTATGATGTAAATAAATAGTATTGATAAACAATTTAAAAATGCAACCAAAAAAAATTTTATTGGTAGACAAATTATATGTCCACCGACACTTTTTTTTTTTTTTACTCCACCGACAGTTTTATCATATACAAATTCATACCTCATCAATCATATTCGCACCACTCTTGTACCAAAGTTTCGCTTGCCTTAACGCACAATGCCAAGCATAGAGTTCGACTTTCAAGGTTTTCCACCTCCCTTGAAAAGCTTGCAATGATCGAACATATCCATCCCAATGTTCGGCATAGTGTTGGCGTACCTCTAACCATAGATCATCTTTTCTTCGTTCCATACCCTTTGCCGGATCTTGGCTAACAGCCCTCCAAGACTTGCACAATTGAATGTCTTCAATAGTCTGCCAAAGTGTCCCGTCAATACTTGGATCTCCTACGGGTTGGACAATCGTATTCTCTCGTACACTCATATTCGAATAAAAAAATTGTAACGTATGAAAGCTATGAGGAGAAGGAGCAAAAAAATTTGAGGAAGTAAGATAGATGATTTTTTTGGTGTGAGAGGTAAATTAGGAGGTGAGGTATTTATAAGAAATTTTGGTTATTTTTATTTTGTTACCGTTGTAATCTAACGGTTACAAACAATATATATATTTTTCCTTTTCTCAGTTTATCTAACTCCTTAATTGATGTCCATCAGATCTCATTCATAATTAAAACCAACGGTCAAGATCTGTGGACCGTTGGCTTCAATTTTCCAAGCAAACCAACGGCTACACGCCACGTCAGGAAGACCACATGCCACAACCGGACAAAATCCGGCCTCCCACGCGCTGCAGCGTTTTCTCCGCTAGAAGACAAGTGAGTGGCCGCTACTCCACCTTCCTGGCGCGTCTCCCCTCAGCTCATCTTTTTGGGCCAGCTGGAGGCCTGGGTCACGGGCTCGGGGAGGAAGTTGCCCGAGCTGTTGTCCTGGGTCACCTACTGTTGGGGAAGCCCAGCTCGGTGGAACGATGAACAGTGATATTCTGGTGACTTCAGTCACCTTTTGACGTGGTGCCCGGGCACCACACGCCCCGGTGAACTTGCCCTTATGGTCGTCCTGGAATTTAATAATAGTAATTATATTAAATTGGACGCCTTCTTTTGTACATATATATCATCCTATATATATGCGACTCAATTTAATGCTTTAAAATTGGGAGTTTACAACAATTGTTTCGTTAGTTTCCCCTCATAGCCAACAATGATTGAAAGCCCTGAACAGAAAAAATAAATTTAACTAAAATATGGCTGGAAACAATCACTTCCCAAAATCTAGTAAACTACATAGTACATATAAAGAACGACTAATCTACTCTAACAAAGATATTATGAACATGAATCATAATGAATCACCTAATCTTGTGATTAGAGGGTAATACAACTAGTTTCTGAAGTAACCAAACTAATGGCACAGATTTTAAAAATTAATTCCACAGGTTCTTAAAACGCATGTCGAGAAGAAAAACCAAAAAAGGAAAAACCATTAACACTTCCCTTCTGGCGTAGATACTACAATGGCAGGTGAATCACTTCAGCCCTGTGCTAATAAATAACCTCCTATACGCACCTTATCTAAAAAGTTGAATTTCAAATTTTTACCTGATGTGATTCTGTGTGCCAGAAAACTTACCATATATGATGATCCATTAATTGGCACTATACACATAATCTGGTTGTAATTTTTGTTTGATTTGACAAAAAATTCTCGATCCATTATATAATTAAGTCTCACTTGCAACAGGCATTCTTGCTTATTCTCATTGTCTGTTCTTCAAACACACTCTCAGTCTCAAAATGAGTACCTCCATTAATATTGTCACCGAAGAGAAGCTTCATGCCTTTTACAAGATTGATCGAGATCTCTTCTCTCGATTGGTCGTGAGCTTCATGCGTGACCCGGCTGAATCCCTTCTGGTGATGGCCTTATGGCTATGGCTGGAAAAGGACTACCCCAACATCATAGTCAAGATGTTGGGGCTTCCGGACAGCATAGTCAATGCCCTGGCTGATGAAGCTGTGCTTTGCTTGAGGTGTTTGGACTGCAGTACTAGTAACAGTACTCTTTTATGTCTAGCGCCAAACGGTCGAATTGTCCTCACTTCAAGGCTCATGCAGAAGGAAATCTCACTCCAAATGTTCATTCAGAACAGATACACTACAATCAGTGGGGTCAAGAATTTTCTCACTAATATTTGTGCTCGAATTTTCACTGATATTTTGCAGAGTGTTTTGCCTGGTACAAATCCAATACTGTCACAGTTTACTCATCCACAGCAGCCCCTTGTGATTCCGGGATTTCCACATCCAGTGTTTGGTGCACTCAATATAATCCCGGGATTTGTTGCGGACTTTACTCCCACAGGAGGCTTATGGGGCTGGAACCCATCTATTGAGTTATCTGCTGATGACAGGACTATGTTTCTTACATTCTCAAGGGGGTTTCATGTGTCAGTGGAAGAAGTGAAGCAGCTTTTTTCAGATGTTCTTGGGATGGAGAAGTGTGTTGAAGATGTGGACATGGAAAATGTTCCTTCTGATGAACAACCATTGTATGCTAAAATGGTGTTATCTTCTGTCACACTTGTTGATAAGATCTTGAAAGGCAATCGCGTCTCCAAGTTTCGGATCAATGGCAAGCACATCTGGGCTCGAAAATATGAACGCCGAGACTAGATGGAGGATGATCGATAAGATCGATTAGAGGGTGACAGCAGTACTACTCTGTCTTCTAGTTTGTAAGAGCTTGGTTGTCACTAGAGAAGTACCAATGTAGACACATTTTGGATGAGATTGAATAATATGGATATACAGATGCTCTTTGCAATGCCAGTTTTTTCTTGAGATGTGTTTTCTATTTTAGTATCGCATACATTTCTTTGGACAAAAATAACTTACGATATTTAGCGTTTTTCATTTAATACTGTGCATGCATTTTGCCGTGCATCTTGAATTTGTTGGACGACAATTAATTATTAATGCCGTGCATAAAAAAAAAATCTCCACTTTATAATAAAGAAAACATTTTTTGGTATTTTTTTAATTGTAATTACAACATTAAAACCGATGCACAGCACAACCACAGTATGATAACATAGTATATGCATAATAATTCCATAAATTACAGAAATATGTATCATGACTTGCGACTCAAGTTTGATATCACTGTGGTAACGTTGCACTCCTACATCTATATTCTCTTGACTCTTGACTTGTACGTGATGCAAGTTAGGTATCATTATGCATGGTAAATTGTGGGTACATTGTTCTGATTAATTATACTTTTATCAGGTAATTATAATGATTTGATTTTTAACTTGTTCTACTTGGTTTGATTTTAAAGAAGTTTTGTCTTGCAGGACAAGAGTTGCACTAATTTTCTTTGGTCATAAACACATCATAATGTAAGTCAACACCTGCTAGATAAGGCCACCAAAATAGTGAAATACAAACCATGGCATCTGCACTTGCAACAGTCCATTACCCAAAACTCCATTCAAATATTACCGTACCCTTGACACAAAATTAAGAAAAATAATAGAGAAGCAACAACTAAGAACAACCTAAAATTCAAACAGGTCAGTATTGGTCAAATGAGAAATACAATATCGATCTTATATAATATTAAGCTTAGTTTGCATCCCCTATATATATGCACATATGAATATCCGCTTTGTTTAATTTAGGTTGTAGCTCTCATCTACAGCCATGATTTTTCTTCTCTTCTTCTCTACCTTTCTTCTTATTCACAACAACCAAGCCTCTTTGAACGATCCCATCAGTTTCTCCTTCCCCACCTTCACTCCTCAAAGTTGCAGCAGTGAAGGTAAATTACTATGCATGGGATCAGTGACTTCAGGTGAAGGGTATTTGAGTCTCACACCCGAGCAACAAAAGAGCAACTCAAGTTCAGCATCGGTTTTACCGCTATACAAAGTTGGGAGGGTTCTGTATCGGTACCCAGTTCCGGCATGGTCTTCTTTTATCTCCACAACCTTCACTGTCAGGATTTCGGCTTTCTCAAATACAACTGGCTCTGGAGATGGAATGGCATTTGTTTTTGCTCAGGATAGTCGTCCCTCTCCTCCTGATAGCTATGGCTCATTTCTTGGACTCCTAGATAGATCAACACAAGGTTGATATCTTTAAATATTGGTTTATTTTTGCTGAATTTCTGGTTGCAAATAAAATTTTATTAAGTCCACATGCAGAATTTTCTGTCGAGTAATATTAAAGAGACCATATTTCATAATTACATTATGTGACAATTTCATAAGCACGTATGTATTTAGGTGAAATGACAGGAGCAACATTATTTGCCTCCATTAGAATTGTGTCTTAAAGTTGTTGATAAGCAAATGTGATCCGAATCAATTTACTTCTTAATTTGTATGCAAATTAGTTTTAAAAAATGTACTCTTTAGCATTACTACTTTTCTAGTCCCCATTTGTTGTGCTAAACCTTTCACATATTGCTCTTCTCTAAATTTGAAACTGTCCAAAAATCAGGTGGGGTGATTAAGCAGTTGGGAATTGAGCTAGACACTTTCATGAACCATGAGTTTGATCCAGATGACAACCACATTGCCATTGACACAACAAGCATTATGGACCCAGTTGCAATACAGAGTCTCAACAGTTCAGGCATTAACCTCAAGAGTGGGAGAGACATCAAGTTCACAATTGAGTATAATGGTTGGAACCAAATCCTCCACGTTTCAGCTGGCTACTCTGAGAACCCACTAGTCACCATCTTAAACCATTCAATCTCCATGTTTGACAGTATTGTTCCTAGCTCCGTTTATGTTGGCTTCACAGCATCTACTGGAACTCTCCCTGAGAGCCACCAAGTCCGTGATTGGGTTTTCACCTCCCTTCAGTTGCCAAATCCTAGCCCTCCTGGGAATGACAAAGGGCGTAAGAGAAAGCCCAGGAACATTTGGACTGTTGATATCCCTGTTTTTCTGTGTGTGTTGGTTTTGATGGCCTTCACTTACCCTTTCATTTTGAGAGTTGTGAAAAGAAACCACTGTGGTGGGAATGAGAGAGAAGACATAGAAAGCAGGACAAGAACAGCTGCAAATGCCCCTAAAATGTTTACTTACAAGGAGATTTCAAGGGCCACTCAGGACTTCAGCAAGGAAAATCTGATTGGGGTTGGTGGATTTGGAGTTGTCTACAAAGGCATCATACCAGATAAGATGCATGTTCCTCCTAAAACTATTGCTGTCAAGAAGATTACAGCAACCTCCAAACAAGGTGTGTGATTCTGTTCTACTCAAGTTGTGTTTTGACCTGCAAATTTCTGCCTGAAAAGAAATTAAATAAACCATTTTAGTGATTTTACTAGTGAATAAAAATCATTTAGTTACTTTGGTCAATTTTTAAAATATTAAAGCATACATTCCAGTGTACTTAGAAAGTTGTGTTATTAGAATAAATTTCTAGTCATGTTTAGGTTATCACATTGTAGATCACATCTCTAATTAAACACGTCATAAATGAGGCTTACCTCATGGTTTTAATGTGTCCCAAATCTAAGAAAGCAAAGTTCTCACATAATGTACGTGTTCATTACCTAATTGTGCTTACTAACGTAATGTTCATGTTCAAACACATTACAGGGGAAAGGGAGTACCTAGCAGAAATATGCACAATTGGGCGCCTACGGCACAAGAACATAGTACAACTCCAAGGCTGGTGTCACGAAAACGAAAATCGTTTTTTAATCTATGAATACATGCCTAACGGGAGCCTCGACCGTTACATCGGAAATGGCATCCTTGATTGGAAAACAAGGTACAATATCTTAACAGGCTTGGCATCAGCATTGCTTTACCTCCATGAAGAATGTAGCAACCCTGTTGTTCACAGAGACATCAAGCCCAACAATGTGATGCTGGACTCTGACTACAATGCTCATCTAGGTGACTTTGGGTTAGCAAGAGTAATGCTACAAGATCCCAAGCTTACAATTCCCCTAGCCGGTACTCCCGGGTACTTGGCCCCGGAAGTGTTAGGGTTCGCGGGAAAAGCTACCCCAGAATCGGATGTCTATAGCTTTGGAATCGTGGTGCTAGAAGTGGTGTGTGGGAGAAGATCAAAGGGTATCTTCGACGACTACAGTTTAGTAGAAAATGTATGGAATTTGTACGCGAAAGACGAGCTGCTCGAGTGCGTGGACCAAGTAGTGCTTGATGGGAAATTTGAAGTGGAACAAGTGAAGAGGACATTGATTGTTGGCCTTGCTTGCTTGCACACAGATTTTATGCTCAGGCCAAAGATAAGGAAGGTGGTGCAGATTTTGATGAACCCAAATGAGCCTCTACTAGATTTGCCAGATACAAGGCCAAGGCCTAGTGCAGTATATCTATCAGTATCTTCTTCTGCTCCTAGAATCACTGATATTGGCTCTGTTGCCTCATCCAGTATCATGATGACATAAAACTTCATGATGTAAATGTTTGGGGTTAGTATTGTAAATGTCGTAATTACTGTAGGAGGTGATGTACACAGTGAAAAGAAATAGTGTTTTGAAAAAACAGATGCGTCTGCCGGGAGTCGAACCCGGGTCTATTGCTTGGAAGGCAATTATCCTAACCGTTGGACTACAAACGCTTGTTATTAGTACACACCAGGTTTGGAACTTTCATTTATTTTCTGGACATTAAAGTTTGTTGTCCAACTCAGAAACCCTAGTGGCCCATTTCCATAGAATCTTTCAAAAAACATCAAGATGCTCAGAGAAAGCTTACATTGAAAATGATTCGAAAGCAATATACAGACTTAAAGATCTTGGGAGAGCATCAATCAAAGACAATTTGATGGCTTGTGTCATAAGTTCATAACTCATGAAATCATGAATGCAGTCATAGGATAGGGGAGGCCATGGTGGAGGACCTTTCTCTTCTGGTGAAAAGCTATTGATTTAGCTCACCAAAAAAAAAAAAACTATGGATTTAGTTTGGGCCATGCTACATTTACTAAAGATAGTTAGGTCGGGTGGCCTAACCCAATCACTTCGAAAAAGCATGATCCAGTTCCTAATCCCTTTTGGTTTGGTTTGTATAGTATAATATTGTTATTAGGGTTCTCTTGATGAGCTGTTGTCTGTGGCGGTACGTGATCAAAATTCAAGTGTAGTAAAGAAAAAGGAAAAAAAAAATCAAATTTGATTCATTTTTCCCTTAAACTTAAGATTAGACGAAATCAATTACAATTTACAATTTTCGTGATCAGTAACTAACTAAAAAACACTAGTGCATTTTATGGTGGCAAATACTTTCTAAATCAGTTGAGAATTACAAACAGCTTTGTATACACTTTACACATAGGTCACATACACATGGCATTTAAATGAGAGTGCCATCTTTGCTTGGATGGTGTAGACTTGTAGCTGAAAGCAGAAAGCAGGAGATGTGTTTTTCTGTGTTGGCCTCTGTTGGTGTAAAGAGCTGACGATCGAGTATTTACTCTGCCATGTCTGCTACTCAGCTACTGCATGCATTGCTTTGAAGATGATGCTGATTCTCTTTCCCTGGCTGCTCCTTGGAGTTGGACCAGATTATAAGGATCGGTTAAATTTGGACAAATTCCCCAACAATAAAGAATTCTAACTAGTAGTATATGTTCTATACAGTAACAGTATCTGCTTTTATAATCGATCGTAACTCTTTCTCTCTGATCTGGCTTCTGGCTTGGCAATATGTGCGTGTATGTTAAGTTGAAAGAAGAACTGAAGGAAAGCTACTTAACACAATGCTTTGACCAAATGCAACCAATTAATATTGATTTCTTGACACAAGTTATATATGAACACGCACATATGACATATATATCATAACCTAATTACTAAACACAGTTTTGCAGTCCAAGTAATATATGCATTCTATTGCTTATACTTTACATTCATTTGTTGAAAGTGCTTAAGACCCTAGAACCCTCACACGTGTCAATTGGTTTGGTTAATTTATTCACATTTGGAAAATGATTCCCTTAATTGACAAAGAAAAATTGTGTGCTTTCGTTGAATGGTACGTACGTTCATGTGTTTTCAACATATACTTTCATACAATTATTATTTTTTGTAAATAAAGTTAAAAGACGATATGCAATTATTCAACTCTGATAGACTTTTAGTTGTTAATATCAAGTAATGAAAAGGGAAAAGAGTTCTGAAATGCATTCTATTCTTATTTTCAAGCCTTGGCTCAAGTCAAATTAAGTACTTGATTTGGACATGGCTATTATTAGAGTTAGGAATTAGTAAAACCATCGATCCACATCTCAGAGTGGTTAAATGTCCAAATTCAACTTCAAGTCAAATAAAACATGAATAAGGAAATTGGAGCAAGATGGCTTTTTGCTGGAAGCCAGCCAACCACTATGGGAAATAGTCTATTAGCTAATTCATTCTATCTTTGATTTATTCAAGCTTCCATCAGTTCCATGGAGGAGAATGGTCCAAAGCCCTTGGAAAATTTCACAATAATTTACCTCATACAAATTGAAGACAATCTCAAAAGTCACAAGCAACTCGGTATCTCTATCAAATTGTTTCGTTGGTTGAGAAAATTTCGTAACTTAGAATCACTTCCACTTTAGAAAATTTTCGACTCCCCTAAGTAGGAAGAGTCCATAGAAGCACGGTGCTCGAGTGAAATGTCAACTTATTTGTAAATTTTGCAAACAAATAGACCATGCATACTTTTCAATTGGATTTTGCAGGTAACTTATGAATCCATTAGGTAAGCATCATATTGACTTTCAGCTTCATTTGGAACTCATGTTAACATTATTAAAGTGAATTCAACCTAAATTTCAGTACACATAGATCTTTTATTCGGACTCTTTAGTTTACTGTCGTTTTTAATTTTGATAAATTACAACTGAACCTCTTTAGTATTACATGGACTCCGCTTTGCGATCCACGTTGGATTCTCAAACCTAGAAGTTGAAGGTAATGCCCTTTCAGTCATCAACACTCTACATGATAGTTCTCATGATCTAAGTTTTGAAGGTCATATTATTGCTAAAGTTAAGTCTTTAATTAAGTATTTTCCAATTCGTAGTTGCCACTTTGTGAAGTGGGAAGGCAACAGGATTGCCCACCATCTTGCAAAAGAGGCATTAAAAGTTAGTCAACTTTTGCTTTGTTTGGAGTCGGGGCCTTCATGACTCCATCAGTCTGTTAGTATGGATTTCCATTGCGAAGTCTAGTTGGATCACTATTCAGGCATTAGTCACCATGCCAGTGTATTGAAGCTGAGTCTTGCTCCACAACTCGTTGTAATATTTCATTATTAATGAAGTTCTTTTTTATCAAAAAAAAGTCTTTGTTATTGAGACCGACCAAGAGATAACAACTAGCTTACCTTAAATAGCTCGTGGATTCATGAATGACCAAATTTTTTACAATACATAGATTACACCATCTTCATCGCTACTCTAACTAAGCCATAAGCCGTATAGTTGTCACGCTAACTCACTCATCAACAATCGAACCCATTATTTTACTATAGTCAATATACTATTGAGGGATTCATTCTTAAAAAAATAAAAAATAAAATAAAATTTTCAATCACTTCTCTCACCGACAAGATTCATGACCAAAAATTGTAATAGGGAATGGGGAAGAAAAGTATGAGGGCAATGGTCCGTAGGACACAGGCCATAAATTGGGAAGACTATTTGTGCAACTCTGGAACACGTGGCGATTCCAAAATGCGCGCGTAACTTATATGTTAGCCTCTCAGACTTCAAACTCACGTTTCAGTTCCCTTCGATCTAACACATTCTTTTTTTCCATTTAACCCAATCTAACACAATTTTAATTCCTTCAATTATGTTTTCCTAAATTACTTGCCACCTATTTAGTTTTTTTTATATATCTTTTAATGATTTTGTTTGGTTTTTAAGTTTTTCTCAAATATTTCTCATTAGTACAATTGTAACTTTTCGATTTTCTCTCAAAGTTGACATTTTTTTAAATATTTTGTTTATCAAACTCAAACTGTCTGATTACGCCTATTCCTAATTCTAAATGAAATGTAACGACATAGAAATACATATGCTCGAATGACCTCTTCTCATAATTGGAACCCCTATTTAGGAATGGTCGGGCATGAAATGAGCTTATAATCATGAAATTGACTCCATCATTAAATTATTAATTATAATTTTGTCCCTGTGCGGCCACTCTTTTCCCCCAACATCAAGCTCAACATTTTTTTAAATAACATAATCCACGTGGTCTACTTATAAGAAAAGTATTCCACTACTTGATACCCATTTCCATGATAGATTAAGGACATAATCGGATAATTCCTGCCACTACCTTATAGAATCCCACCAACAGAACAATAGGTACGAGTGAATGTATACATCTCTAACAGTAGAATTTATTTTTTAGTTAAATTTAGCTAAACTTGTGAATTATAGCTATTGATTTAACAATGTTGCTCCATCAATGATAGCTATTTGTAAGTGATATATTATGTTTCATCGAATCGTAAACTGACATGTGGACAAAAGAGGAGAGAGAAATATAACTTTTACTTTAGCTATGTAGGATTTTCTAGCTAAATATAGCTAGCCAATTTAGCTAAAGTTAAATATAGGTAAGCTATAGCTAGTCTGTTGGAGCTGAATTTTGCTTCAAAAATAGTTAAATATAGCTAAAAATTAAATTTAGCTACTCTGTTGGAGATGCTATACAAATTAAGATGTGAAAATAATAAAAGTTCACGTAAAAAAAAGATATAAAAGATATGAGTGGTTAGATTAATCATAATAATATCAAGGTCTTTTAAAATAAAATCATACACATATTCACGTCAAAGTGATTACCGATTAATAAGAAAAATATCAGTCCTATGCTTAAGAGCCAGGTTCTAAATCTCTGCGATATTTCCGATACATCCCCCGATATCTCATTTTTTCAACGGACCGATATATCTAGGGGGGTAAATATCTTATCTGTCACCGTTTCTGCGAAATTTCTCCGACATCGTCAAATATCCCTGATATATTAGATATTTGCTATATATCCTGATAAAGTGAAGAAATATCTGTAAAATTTGAGGTTAAAAAAAAAAAAAAACTCAGTAATTCTCTAAATGAAAATATGTATGAAGAGAGATTTCCTAAAGGCAAATTTGAGTGAGAAGAAATCCCCTCAAGGTGAATCTAGGTGAGTATAAAATCCCCTCAAGGTGAATCTAGGTGAGGAAAAAAATTCCCTCAAGGCTATTTTGGGTGAGAAGTAATTATCTAAAAGTCTAAATGCAAATCTGTGTGAGGAGAGATTTGGTACTGTGTAGTCTGTGACTATTTCTGTAACTCTGTATGTAGTTTGTAACTCTGTAGTTGAATAATAGAAAGAAGATAAAGTCATAAATGTTCAATTATTCAAATGAGGCCAGATGACATTGCAAAAAGAAGTCAAGGAACCATATATAGATGACATGATGAGAAGAGAGTGCAGAGTACGGAGTATTAAATTTTGGCTATGCACCTTGAAAAAGTGAGGAATAACGAATCTACTATGTAGTCTGTGTCTTAAACCTGATTTTTTTTTTTGGAAGTTGTCTCTTGTTTTAGTAGATCAACATAATTGAAAATAGAAAGTGATATATGATATGAAGCAAACTACAGACGGTTAAATAGTTAAATGTAATTCATCTTTTTTATTGATTTTATTTTATTAAGTGCAATGTTTATAAAACTATACAAAGGGCCCCAAATTGATCAGGGCCCCAAAGTGCCACCGGAGATCAAAATAGAGGTGATAGGATGGATAAAGAGAAAAGATTCTATTAAGCAAGAAAAGGCAGCTGTTTAAGACGATATTAGAGAACAACTCTGCAATGATTATCTTGGCAATCAAACAAGTTTGTATAATGACGATGACGACAATGATGATGATGGATTTCAGTATCCACCAGACATGCACCCTGCATAATGACAAGATTATCGTTCTGCAGTAAGACGATCAACCGTAGATCGTGATAAGAACTCTCCGTTTAGTAGAAGTGCAAGATTTCAATTTCCAAAACAATCGAGAGGCGGTAGTAGTAGTCAACAACCGTAACAAGTTGATCGATCAAAAACCTATCGGTACTCATTTCCTGAGCCTCCAATAGCAATGCCATCAAAAGATAGTCGATCAAAACAAAGCACAATTAAATCATTACTAAAAGGTGGTAGAGAACTATTGGCAACAATGGTGTCCAAATACCACATATATGATGCTGTCCCTTTTAACAAAGCTGATTCTCCACATTTCCAAAACATGTTGACTACAGCTGGAAGCGGAACAGGTGGTGGAGGTGAAAGATATGAATATGAACAATCTTCTGTGGATGGAGGATTCCAATTTACCTGTGAAGGTAATTTTGATCATTTCACCCAAGATGAAGACCACGAAGTGAGAATAGCTGGTCATGGTGCTCAAGAGAAGACCCGATATGGGAGGAGGACTAGAGGTGCAACTGATGATCAAAGTACCCCATATGATGTTTCTTCAATTGCCTTAAGTTTTGACTCTATCAGTTTAGACACAGAGCGCAGTGAGATCTCAAATGAATCTCATGAAAGCAACAATCAATTTGGTTATGATGCTTATGGATATAATCAATATGGAGAAGTATATGATCAGTCATCTAGCTGGGTTCATCTTTATTATCCCCTTATAGGGGAAACAGTCGGCAGTTCTAAAGAGATCTATAACTATCATGTTCATCACTACAATTCGCACTATATGGGTCATATGTCTTGGTCTGATTATTGCATTTTCATAGACCAGCTAGTGGTTTTTCAATTGCCTAGAGTCTCTTTTTGAATGTAGATGAAGTTGACATTCATATGTATTTATATGTAGTTCTAAATTTCTAATAAATTGACTTTTTTCAAAAACGATATTTTCGTACACTGTATCCCCGATATATCTGATATCTTCATTTTTCAAAATACCGATAGATATGAAAATACTGATATTTAAAACATTGCTTAAGAGTGGAGTGCTCAAGATTCCATTATACACGGCAAAAACCTCATATATAGCACCAACTTCCCACCCTCAATTGAAAAAAATAATATACAATATATAGTTCCAAATCCAAAACAATAGATCGTGATTACATGACAAAAAAAAAAAAAAACATAATAATTGCAGTGCAAACTGCAAAGTCCTCCCACAAACCCTACCCAAAGCTCCAAAACAAAAAATAAAAAACATTTTGGTCCACAAAATGAATTTCAAATTCTCTCCCAATGTGACCAAATAATAAGCCAAGTCTTGGTTTGGTCCATAAAATGAAATACAAAAAAAAAAAAAAAAAAAAAAAGCCAAGTCTAAAATTATGAATGTATTTACTTTTTGCTAGAAAAATATAAAAGAAGATGGAAAATTCAAAGCCCCTACCACCTCACCCATCAAACTCCCACACCATAATCACTTTCCCCATAAATAAAAAAACCTCCCCCTCCTCTTCTCTCTCCCTTCACTACAATCCAGCTCTCACTCCCAACTCAACCCCTGATTCCTTCTTCCATCACAGTTTCTATCTGACCCCTTCCTCCACCTCCACCCTTTTCTCAGCTTAACCCTCCACCTCCATTTCCCAGAAAATGGGCAAAGGTGGCTCTCTCAGCGAAGGCGTCATCAAGAAGATCCTCCTCTCCTACACCTACGTCGCCATATGGATCTTCCTCAGCTTCACCGTCATCGTCTACAACAAGTACATCCTCGACAAGAAGATGTACAACTGGCCCTTCCCTATCTCCCTCACCATGATCCACATGTCCTTCTGCGCCGGCCTCGCCTTCCTCCTCGTCCGCGTCTTCAAGTTAGTCGAGCCCATTACCATGACCCGAGAAGTCTACCTCTCCTCCGTCGTCCCCATCGGAGCCCTCTACTCCCTCTCCCTCTGGCTCTCTAACTCCGCTTACATCTATCTCTCCGTCTCCTTCATCCAAATGCTCAAGGCTCTCATGCCTGTGGCCGTCTACTCCATCGGGGTGTCGTTTAAGAAGGAGACGTTTAAGACTGACACGATGGTCAACATGCTCTCGATCTCCGTCGGCGTGGCCATTGCGGCTTATGGGGAGGCCAGATTCGACACCTGGGGTGTGATTCTGCAACTGGGCGCGGTTGTTTTCGAGGCCACGAGGCTTGTGTTGATCCAAATCCTGTTGACATCTAAAGGGATCACCTTGAATCCCATTACCTCTTTGTACTATGTGGCTCCTTGTTGCTTGGCTTTTCTGTTGGTGCCTTGGATCTATGTGGAGTACCCAACACTGAGGGACACCTCCAGTTTCCATTTCGATTACGTGATTTTCGGGACCAATTCCTTCTGTGCGTTCGCTTTGAATCTTGCTGTGTTCTTGCTCGTGGGGAAGACCTCGGCTTTGACGATGAATGTGGCGGGTGTGGTGAAAGATTGGCTCTTGATTGCCTTCTCTTGGTCTGTGATCAAGGACACTGTGACCCCAATCAATCTGGTGGGTTATGGCCTTGCGTTTTTGGGGGTTGCGTATTACAATCACTCCAAATTGCAGGCTCTCAAGGCCAAGGAGGCGCAGAAGAAGGTGCCTCCGGCGGATGAGGAGGCGAATAATAGGCTGCTGGAGGCTGAAGGTCAAGGACGGGAAGAAAAGTGAGTCCCAGAATTGATTTGCAATGTTCCTAATTGAGTTGGGAACAAATTTGAGCTAGATTATGATAATAAGAGCATTGTTGGGTTAGAAGGTAGAAGAGCATAAAACGGGTTCGAATTGGGGGGCCAAAGGAACTTGCCAGGTTCGGTTTTCTTTTGCTTCTTGAAATGAAGAATTCGGGTTTTGGTATGTTCTAGATTTCGGCTTTTGTTATGCTAGCTGTGGTTGTTCTTCTTTTTAGTACTTCCATTTTAGTATTGTTGCGCATTTGAGATTCACAACTATTGCTTATAGTGCCAATATGTATGTTTAGTAAAGGAAGAATCTCAGATGCCTTATTTTTTTGTTCCTCTTTTCATTTATGTCCGTGTAGGAACTCCTTGTTACGAAGCTTTAATACTTATTTATTCATATTCATTATCTTTGTCTCAATGGGATTGTTGTTGGTGGTCTTCTGAAGTTGGCATTGGGTCACAGTTAGTGTTCTTTCTCATCTATAGTGGATTTAGCCTTGTCAATTCACTAGAAAAGTTGAGACTCTAGAGATTGGATCTAGTTGTGAAATGGTAAAGAGAAGGACAGATACTCATTTGGCCAAAAGTGGGGACTATGCAAGTTTGAGAAGAAAAATCATGGCCATAAGGAACAACTTGTTAATGCACTTTGAAATTGCCTATTTCAAATTATAGGTCACAATAATTTAGGGATTTGTGTCTTTGACTAGGACCAATTCCTATTGGTATCCAAGCAAGTTAGGTAAGAGCTAGAAATTCTTGCCCCAAGCTCAGCTCTCATCTCCCATCTATGTTTTCAGTGTAATCCACAAACCCTGAGGTTAATACACGAGGGCCACCTATTTTTACCTTCTATTCTGAAGTTACTGAATTCCAATAGATTTTATCTTCCATAATTATAAGACTTTACCCTCTTATCCACTTGGAAATGATCAACATCTTTAGCTTCAGTTCAAACCAAGAAAGATCAATAGCTTTAGCTTTGGGTACCTTGATGTGGTAGTGTTTTTTTTACTCATGCTCACTTCCCTTTTAAGCTTATGAGGATTATCTGTCAGATTAGACGGTATCTAAAATTGGATAAACTTTTGTGTTTCTGACATTGAACTAATCTGATTGCTCACGTATCTAGAGTTTCAGAGTCAGAATTCGATTGAACATTGTCTTGTTATCTAACCTTCACACCACGCATTCTGAGCAACTGCAAGCACCCGAAACTAAGATCCCCATTAACTTCTGACATGAGGGTTAACAAGGTTGTTATGCTAACATTACAATGGTCTTGTTTACAAGAAGTAACGTCCAATCTTTGTTGCTTTTAAAGAGTTGACTCCTTTCCTGCTATGAAAACAGTATTTTGATATCCACATATTGAAAAACTAAATCCACATGGGGTGTCATTTGTCATTGATGACTTGCCCAGGAGCTTACTGGTGAGAAAAAGCAAAAATATCAATATTTTTACTTAATAGTGGCATTGGTGTAATTCATTTTCTAATGTAAACTAGTTACAAAATTGACCCAAGATTGATTAGTTAAATTAGTGGAGGGCTCAATATGAATTAATCTTCTTCTTTTACCAACATAGGATGAGATTTTTAGGATTTTCAAAAGACTCCACAACTGCTTTATGAGTAGACAAATTGACATGGTACCAAATCAGATAAGGTGTCACAATCTTGGGTTGTATTATGATTTTGGGCGCCTTAGTTTGGCTGGTTACTTTGCCAATGTACGAAGGTTTTCGAGTTGGGATTTGGCTGAAATGGGTGGTTATGTACACTTCAGAAACTCCCACACATCAGTTTGATATTTTTCAAACTTCATTTGGAGCTAAAACTCCACTTTCAAGCTGGTGGAGAACGAAAAAGAAGCTGGAGACACAGTATCTGTATCCTCGACTCTAACCCCATAAAGCCACTTTCTACTAGAGGCCCATACCCAAGTTAAGCATATCTTCAATGCTAAATGTCCCATGACACCAAATGCATCGGCCATTTAGTTTGTTTCTCCATATGATATGTATGAGTGTGTTGGTAGCAATATTTGAAATTGAACTGACGCTATACTAGTTTGGTTAAGGATGAACTTGTACCAACTCAAACTACCTAACACCAGCATCATTTTGATTCTTTGCTACCAGTTACCAAAATTAGACATATACAGAGTAACAACTGAACATCAACTGAATATCAACATATACAGAGTAAACATATACAAAAGTTCTTCAAAGCTACTGAATCTGCACTCTGCAATAGTTCAATTGTAATGACATACTTCAGTCAGGCTGATTAAGAGTAATAATCGCGGTTGCAGGAGTGAATTCAGGACCAAGGGGCATGTGAATGCTGTGTTCATAGACTTGCTTGGACGTGAAAGGGTGCAGATGCTTGTGCATAAAGTTTCTGTGTCTGTCATATAGTTCAAATATGTACGATATGTAAGTAATGAACAACTTGATCAATCAAAAAAAGAACGAAAGAAAAGAAAGAGCCAATTTGTAATCATAATGTCACTAACCTTCTTATCCATTATTTTTTCCGAGTTGGTAACATGTTTAAGATTTGCATCCTTCCTTTGTTCGCGGGTTGATTTGCCTTTACTCCGTACAAGCATATCCCATGTAGGTTCATTGATTTTTACTTCAACCTGTACAATGATGTAATTCACATTGGGCTTGTTCTGTATGCTAAATTACATGCACATCTTAGTATGACGAAGTTGTTACTTCCAGGAAATTGAAAGCTATGTTGGGGTGATATTTGAAAATCGTCTAGCAGATCAAACTACTCCTCAAGGTTCCAAAGGTATCGCCAATAGCATTGACACTGGATGTTGACACTTAAAGCTTATGGTTAGAGAAGGGATGGTTAGAATCTGCAAACTTTTATTTCCTAGAAACTGGCTGCTTCTTGATTCTCACCTATGAAGGGTTTCATTCATGTTTCAAAATTCTTATGTTTAAGAAGAATGGTTTGGAGAAAGACTTTCCATTCAAATCAAGACCTCATGAGGAAACAATTTATGTAGAGGTTTGTATGAAACTTTGGTTATGTCTGTGTCCAAGTGTTCATTTAGAACCTAAAATTCTTATGTTTAAGAAGAATGGTTTGGAGAAAGACTTTCCATTCAAATCAAGACCTCATGAGGAAACAATTTATGTAGAGGTTTGTATGAAACTTTGGTTATGTCTGTGTCCAAGTGTTCATTTAGAACCTTTTGTGGACTTCAAGTCTTCAATGATGCAAATTTGACAGCATATGGTGAAGCATCTTCAAGAGCTAGTTTATTCCAATCCGACCATCGATTTCTTGCGGTTAAAAATAAAAAATAAAAAATAAATAAAAAAAGGTAGGTTTTGTCATGATACCTCGGTACCACGGGAGGGATTTGCCCTTCCTATAAAGCAAGAAAACATGGTCTTGGATCTGTAAAGATTCAACTACAATGGCCAAGGTCCGCATAAGTGAAAATAGACTGATCATTAGACGGGAGCGCCCCATATGTGGAAATACATCTGAAATCCTTAAACATGAACTAATAGATGCAATAGAATTAAGATACAGTTAATTGAGAGATTACTGAGCACAAGGTTTTAATATGAAGAAAAAGAAGATCACAAACACAAGTGGCCATTATAATAAGTTTCAAATTTAAAGGAGCCAAAGAGAGGAGATCTTGAGAATTCTCTCCTCCCAATAATGGAACTCTCTTATTAAGTTATTATACCAAAGTAGCAAATTCATTTCAACAACCTAGCAAACCAAACAAGCACTCTACTAGCTTCACTCAACAATAATACTGGATATCACCCTAGCTACAAGCACACACTTCAAACAACAAAGCACACTCCGCATTCACTCCAAGAAAAGCTGGTCTCCTGGGACATACTCTTCGAATCAACTAGGATCTTTTACCTCCAAAGTGATGGAAAAGGATGGGATAGCAGAGTCGATCGACAGAATGAAGGAACGCTCACGTAAGAGAGATAATTGAGCAGATAGTTTGAATGGCAGTGAGTATGAGGAGAACAACTGCTGCCACGAAAGAAATAGTTGTCCAAGGGGTATTGAAATAACTGCTTCTCAAATTTGCCATCCATTTGTGCCACTTCGAACTGTAGAACTTGTCCAGCTCTCCACAAAGATGACCATAATAGAAGTAGTTTTTGTTATACACAATCCCAGTTGAAAGGTTGTTGATCAAGGTAGCCAAATCCTGATCGCCACCACCGAGATCATTTTCAACAATTTTATACTTAACAAGCAACCCCACATCTTTTGGATCGTCCACCAACTCATCCATGATGCTAACATAATCACTTATGCAATAATCTTCAGAAGTAATGCATTGTTCAAAGGCAATTAAATTTCTAAGTACAAGTTCCGTTGTATCCCCTGTGTGCAATTTTGGAATCTTCAGAATCCCTTTATGGAATCCTATGCCAAACCTCACGCAGTCAGAATAGTAACCTAGGTTTACCAGCAATAAACCTAACAAAAGGATTCTGGTGATAAAAGAGAAAATCTCTATTTTATTGATTAAAAGTTGAAAGATGCGTTCTGCAGCCGCATAAATAAGAGAAAAATACCCTAGAGCGACTAACAATGAAACCCTAAAGCCCATGGATAAAAACTAAAACAACTCAAAATTAACTAGGAAAACCAAAAACAGGTAAAATAGAAAAATGCAGTTTTGAGGCCCTAAACGATCCTGAAAGCCCGAAAAATGCTACAGCTCATGGCAAAGCGATGAGTCTTGTTTCTAGCGCGATTCCCTTTCCGGAAAGGTAAGGCACGTCCCAATCAGACACTTGTCTACTAGTCACTTTTCGTTTTCCTCATTTAGCACGATCTAACTGTTCTTCAAATTGGGCTGCCATCCGTTCTGCATCAAAACCATTTCGTGGTTACATCAAATCGTATGTCAAACAATTTCGTGCTTTTGACAGGTTTAAATTGGACTCCTGCCAGGTGTAGCTTTTCAATGCAAGGTGTTGTTGCAGATTTTTCTGTTTTGGTCATGGGTGGTTCTTTCGACATAGGAGCTATCAATAGCTCTCTAAAGAGATCAACAATATGTTTCGCTTCTACTCTGGTAGAATCATCTAACTCTATCCCGAAAGCTGTAGCACCCTGCTCACGAAGAAACTGTATGGAAAGACTCCTAACTGTAGCTGGATTGTCCCCAAGAATGAAGAATTTCTTGCATAGGTACTCAAGAATGAAGAATGGCAGATGATTTTCAAGCATCAACAAGTCAGTCAGTACATCCTCTACCATCCTTGGTTTTCCAAAGATGCAATCATTTTCTTTTTGCAATTCACTGTCCGAGTACCTACGTAAGAACTCAATGACGAAGATGGCATCCACTAAAATGATTTTGACAAATTCATCACTTTCAAGATCAAAGGTCTCTGCGTAACAAGTCCGCAATTTTTTTTATGTAATCATTCAGCTCTAAATTGGTTCGGTCCATGACACGTTTAAGGTACCACTTTTTGTGAACTTCCATGGCTTTCAAGGCTTTTTTTCCATGATGAAATGGGCCTATAGAGGCTATGTTTGGTATGGCTGGGCTTTTCAGAAAAGCTGGCTTCTGCTTATTTCTGAGAATAAGTGGCTGAAAAGCAAAGCTGCTGAGTGTTTGGTAAACTGGCTTTTTATAAGAGCTGTCAGTGGTAGCAGCAGTGGCAAAGTGTTTGGTAAATCAAACTGGCTTGTGCTTTTTGTTTGTGGAATGACCAAATTGGACATGAGAGATTATTTTGCTTTGATTGTTTGGTAATACAAAGTTCTTCAAATGCTCTTGTTATTATTTTTAATCTTTATTATGTCCTTATTAATTTTTGTTAACTTTCAATTTTTATAAATCATGGTGACCATATATGATTAATATTGGACAATTTAAAAAAATATCTTCTACAAATATATTAGTAACATTAATAACAATTGATTTTTGGTTCGCATCAAGTAAGCAAATATATTACAAATATAAAGAGCCTAAACAAATTAGCAAACAAACCAACTGCGAAAATTTTGTCATCCAACCAAATCAAGTGCAAAGAGAAGTCACCAGAGAACAACCAAACAACCATATAAAAAAATGCAGATTAGTTCTCTCTGATCAAATGGACTAATGAAAAAATAGGATTTGCTTGAATCTAATCAAGTATCTGTACAAAACTTTGGTATTTCAAAATCCATATCAATAATTCAAGAATGATGAATAACATCCTTTCCAAGGTTTTCCAGATCGGTGTCTTTGGATCTTGAACAAGACGGCACAAAACAGTGGTATGTTTGAAGGTTGTCTGAAAACATCACCATGAAGGTATTTCCAACCAACTTCCTTGTCTTCTTCTTCATCACCATTTGAGCACCTACGAGAAATATGCTTACGGTTAGGCTGACCCAGCTATTTAAAAATAAAAATAAAATAAATATATGCGGTTGAAATATCATAAACAACCTTGAGTTCATTAACAAAAGTAACAAATAGACATAGACGGTATTGCCTTAATTCCATGCGTTCTCCTAATTAAACTAGACTAGCTGATAAGATCAATAGGAGCTAGATGGGTCTGTTAGCCATGATCGATCAACATTTTTATTTTTCATTTTTTTTTGTGAACCATGAACATAACATGATTGCTCCACTGAAACCATTCCAAAAGATTCAAAGAAGCTAGATGATAATATATAATTTTCATACATGGTAGTGTGGAATGTACGCTGTAGTGTACTGCTGCAATTTTTTCAGCATGCAGATACATAACGTCTGCTCCCTCTTGTGACCAGAGATGCCTATTAATTGGCTAAAGCATTAAACTAACTCTCTCTCTCTCTCTCTCTCTCTCTCTCTCTCTCTCCATGTACTTCTAAGCTATAAGTATGGGTAGCTTAAAAGTGTGTGTGTGTGTGTATATATATATATATATATCTCCTTCTAAGCTATGAGGATAGCTAGCCCTGCACTACTTTTTAGCAGTTACACTATAACAAACACAAATTGTTCATATTTCAATTTCTTGACCTTTTTGTTCAAACAGAAATTGTTCATATTTCAATTTCAATTCCTTTTTGTTCATATTTCAATTTCAATTGTTCACATTCATTTCAAATTCTTACACTCAAAAGCATCAATAAAATGCAAACCCTATCAGAAGCAATCAAACCCGAGATGCAAGATTATAATGTATCATACACGAAAACCACATCAACTTGCATACAAAAGCTTGAATACTAAATACAAGAGCTTGAATACCAAAACCATGGAAGAGGAATTAAACCCATCAAACAAAATCACAAGCACATGAAGTCTGAAAAACAAATGCAACCAAATCGTACGTTTTGTTGCCCAGAAATCAAACCGAAGTTTGTAAATCACACACATAATCTTGAAATTGAAATGAATACTAGAACCCAAACAGGTTTTTGAAATTTTATTCAACCAAGCTGAAAGAAAAATTGACTTGGGAGATCGAAAATCAAGAGAGACAAACTAGCTTTTCCTCACCAGGATGCGTTCTGTAGTAAAGAGAGGATGAAGAAAAGATGGCTTCCCGATCTGAAATTGGGGGAGGATGTGGGTTCAGGTCATGATGTGATGGTGTTTGGCTCGATTGCTCTGTGCTTGGGGTTTTCGTGATGAGAGGCTGAGGCGGCGTCAGAGGGAGAGGGAGGCAGCGTCAGAGGGAGAGTGGAGATGGGATAGAGATGAAAATGTTGTGCAGCCTCTGATCTCATCTCGAAGGCTTGATGGCAATCAGTAATTGCCTCTCCCAAGGGAGGATAGAATCTGTCATTTTGAAACATTCATTCATTTAGCTACAGTAAGTACCGCTACAGTAATCTGCTGGCTTCTGGCTTCTG
Source organism: Rosa lucieae (assembly GCA_024704745.1). Lineage (NCBI taxonomy): Eukaryota > Viridiplantae > Streptophyta > Magnoliopsida > Rosales > Rosaceae > Rosa > Rosa lucieae. The sequence continues at coordinate 58,551,674 of CM045497.1, forward strand.
AAGGCTGGGGTCAGGCAGCTTCTCCTTTTCGCGAGAAGCTGCAGTGGCTTTTCGAATAAGCTATTGTGCTCGAGGTTATAGAACAGCAGCCTGAAGTTACACTCAAAATCCATATATATCGAGCCTCAAGATGAATATATTGTTGGTTTGTGGCTTAAATTAAGGGGGGTGAAATTTGCAACCCCAAAATTACAAACCACACCCCCTTTTCATTTTTTAAATAATATTTCATGTCCCACTTTTTATACTTCCTAAAAGGCCCTCAGTCAGATTTTCCTTTTTCTTTTTGGTCTTTTCTTCTCTCTTCACCAAGGTCCTCTCTCTCTCTCTCTCGAACAGCAATCACCGCCGTGCCTCACCTCCACCACCATCGCACTCACAGGTCTCCGACGACTCGAACCTAGCTTCCACTTTGACAGGCAAGGCAGGCAAGCCGCTCACGCGCCGACACCGGTAATACAAGATCAGATTTGGGCACCCAAATCTGGGGTACACAGAGCTCTCTCTCTTTCCCTCCCTCCTCCAGCGTCTTCTCCGACGCAATATGGTCACACGTACAACTCCTCTCTTCTTGATTAATCACACATACAAGTCACAGTTCAATTTCTCTAAACCGAGATGAAGAGACAAGAGAGAGAATTTCTCTCTGCTTGGTTGACTTAGATGGCCCAGACACATTCTTCAATCCGGCTTCAAACCAAGGCCGAAACTGACTCCAGTTTCAAGGCATGAACGACTGGAACGCTGTCCTCACCGGCGTCACTGTTCCACCACAATCAGAGCTCCACTAGCAGAACACTAACTGATTTTTGGGCAGCACCCAAATACTCTCTCTACACCCAAAACTAATCACCTGCATTTCCTTCCCTCTGATCGATCACATTTACAGGAATCAAACCGGCCTCCAGTTTCGTCTCGGAAAAATTTAGAGACCCGGGGACTTCGACCTGCTTCTAAGGTGTATTAGCTCCACCGGAGGGGATTCACGCGCCCACGCGCCACCACTACAGACATTCAATTGAAGTCCTAGACTTGAAACTCTCCAAGTCCGGGAAGTGCAGAATCTCGGACTCGGGTCCCAAAGGTAAAAGCCACAGTCGAACCCAGTGATCTCACTGTTGGTCTCGGTGTCTTACTGATAACCTCGCTCTCTCTCCTGATAACCTGTGGAGGTGGATAATTTTGGTTGCAGAGAGCAGTGTGTGTGTGAGAGAGAGAGAGAGAGAGAGACCTTGGTGAAGATCGGGAAGGAGAGAGATAAGAAAAGACCAAAAAGAAAAAAAGAGAATCTGACCGAGGGTGTTTTAGGAAGTGTAAAAAGAGGATATGAAATATTATTAAAAAAATGAAAAGTGGGTGTGGTTTGTAATTTTGGGGGTGCAAATTTCACCCCCCTAAATTAATAAGCCCATCAATTATCTTTTAGACTAAGCCCACATGATTAACCTAATTCTATTAGCTAGGTTTTGGAGTATGCCTCATGCACATATAAATATATGCTTTTTGTCACCAATTAAGGTGTGAGAGAGAAAACAAAAAGCCGCAACTGTTCAGTTTTGGGGTTCTATAGAAAATTACCTTTTGCCTTGTTGCTTTTGTTCTCGTGAGTGACAATATATTTGAGGTAGTTGTTATTCTATTTGGTCTTTCTCTTTCTGTGAGTGTATTCCGGTGTAATCGGGTTTTGGGTTTGAGTGCTAAACACCTTGTAAAGTTGTAATCTTTCTTTGATATTAGTGGAATCACCTCACTGTTTTTTCCCATGGATGTAACCCTTTGATTTTGGGGTGAACCACGTAAATCTTTGGTCTTCTGGATTTTTCCTATTAATTTATCTTTTCATATTTCTGATACTGCATACCTGTTTGACGCTTCCGCACAACAAGTGGTATCAGAGCTCAGGCTACGCTTGGGCTATTTGATTCAATCATGAAGTCTGCTTCTTCGATGAAATATGAGATTGATAAATTTAAAGGAATGAATGATTTCAACCTTTGGCATTTGAAGATGCGAGCCCTATTAGTTCAACAAGGGTTATTAAAGAAGCTGAAAGGTGTGAATGCTTTGCCAACTACTTTGTCAGAAGAAGAAAAAGGAGACATGTTAGAACGAGCACATAGTGCAATTTTGTTATGTCTATCTGATGAGGTTCTGCGTGAAGTTGCTGATGAGACAATTGCACCTGGATTGTGGCTAAAGCTGGAGAAATTATATATGACCAAATCCTTGACCAGTCGACTATATTTGAAGCAACGACTATACACTCTTCGTATGTCTGAAGGTACACCTGTTCAAAGCCATATTGATGAATTTAATAAGCTTATATCTGATTTGAGAAATATGGATGTGAAAATTGATGATGAAGATCAAGCTTTGATTTTGCTATGCTCTTTGCCTCTTTCTTTTGATAATTTTGTTAACACCATGCTGTATGGAAGAGAGGCTATCTCTTTAGAAGATGTCAAAGCAGCTTTGAGTTCTAGAGAACTGAAGAAGAAAGTGTCAGAGAATTTGAATGATAATCAAGATCATGGTTTGGTAGTTCGAGGTAGAGAAGAAAGCAGTAATAGAGGAAGTTCGAGATCTAAGTCTCGAATTAGAAAAGGTACATGCCACTATTGTCACAAAGAAGGTCATTGGAAATCTGAATGCCCTAAACTCAAAGATAGAGGTAAGTCTTCTGAAAAATCTTCTGGTGATGATGCGAATTATGTGGATGATGAGTCTACTACTTTTGATTTTGCCTTATTTGCTGGTGATTCTTCTATTAATGCTTGGTTGCTTGATTCGGGTTGCTCGCACCATATGTGCTTCAATCGAGATTGGTTTGACAATTATCAGCCTGTTAATGGAAGGTCTGTCTTTATGGGGGATAATACTCCTAATAAAGTTATGGGGATTGGAACAGTTCGAATTAAGATGCATGATGGAATTATCAGGACTTTGACAAAGGTTAGGCATGTCCCAGATTTGAAGAACAATTTGATATCTTTGGGTACTCTTGACTCACAAGGCTATAAGTATTCGTCTCAAGGTGGAGTTTTAAGAGTTAGTAAGGGTGCTCTTGTTGTGATTCAGGGAAAGTTGATTTGCCATAACCTCTACGTACTTCAGGGTAGCACAATTATTGTGCTTCATCAATTGCCTCTTCATCAAGTCCATATTCAGATTTTGGTACAGGTGTATTTGTTGAGGGCAAATTTGATCAGTTCTGTGAGGATCAAATAGTGAGACACCGCACTATTTTGAAGACACCACGTATAAAAATTGCAGAACATATTTGTGGATCCCTCATAGAGAAAGCGCTTTGCATGCTTTCTAACTTGGATAAGTCTAAGGACTTTGGTGCTGAATCTGTTAGTTCCTGCTACTTGATTAATTGGTCTCCATCGTCCGCATTTTGTATGAAGACTCCAATTAAGGTATGGTTTGGTACTCATGCTGATTATTCTGATATTAGTTGTCCTGTTGGTGCTCATGTGAGTGATGGTAAACTTGAGTGGAGGGCAAAATTTAAATTCCATGGATTTGCATATGGGGTGAATAATTATGACTTGTGGTGTGTTCAATCTAAGTCACCCAAATTTGTAATCGGCCAAGTTATGAACTTTGAAGAGTATGTCATGCTATTTGGAGGAGAGTCTATTGATGCAAGTTCGGGCCACGGTGTTAGTAAGCAGGTGGAGCTTGTTCAAGCTTCAGAGAAAGTGTTAGACTGCACTTTTATTCAGCCTAGTCAGGAGATGCTTGTTTTTGTTGGTGATATTGAAGAGAAGCAACTTCAGTTCTACAAGGTTGCTTTGTATGAAGAAATTCAATCTCTTCGTCAGAGTCATCTAATTTTGATCAAGCCAGTTCCTGTTTGCAAGTTCAAACTTGGCTTGGGCTTGATTGCTATTCGCATTTAGTACCTCTTTGGGGTTTGATGGAGGAGACATTCGGAGGAGATTTTAGTTAATTTAAGCCAAGATGGAGATTGTTGGTTTGTGGCTTAAATTAATAAGCCCATCAATTATCTTTTGGACTAAGCCCACATGATTAACCTAATTCTATTAGCTAAGTTTTGGAGTATGCCTCATGCACATATAAATATATGCTTTCTGTCACCAATTAAGGTGTGAGAGAGAAAAGAAAAAGCCGCAACTTTTCAGTTTTGGGGTTTGATAGAAAATTACCTTTTGCCTTGTTGCTTTTGTTCTTGTGAGTGACAATATATTTGAGGTAGTTGTTCTTCTATTTGGTCTTTCTCTTTCTGTGAGTGTATTCCGGTGTAATCGGGTTTTGGGTTTGAGTGCTAAACACATTGTAATCTTTTTTTTATATATGTGGAATCTCCTCACTATTTCCGCCCGTGGATGTAACCCTTTGATTTTGAGGTGAACAACGTAAATCTTTGGTCTTCTGGATTTTTCCTATTAATTTATTTTTTCATATTTCTGATACTGCATACCTGTTTGATGCTTCCGCACAACATATATGTAGGTTGATAGCAAAATGCCGTGTGTAGGTCTTATGCTTCTATCAGTTCATGTAATTATTTCACAGAAACAAAACAAAACTGGCCGAGGACATCCTGGTTTGAGAATTTCTATCTTAACCATCTGTCATGTACTCCTCCTTTTATTGTCTGTGATGAGAAAAATCTAACATGTGCATCTTTTTTTTTTATGCGAGATATATGTTCATTGCGGACAATGTCTACTTTTTGACAGTGCAACCAAAACCTTCAGAGCTTCCTCAAAATCTACTTTGACAAAAGCAATCAGCTATCAATTTGTACGTAAAGAGTTGAGTTCCTGGAATGGGAAAGTTTCAACATTAGTTACTTTTTAAGTTGAGTCCGTTTCCTGTCATGAATACAGAGTTCATCAACATATCAAGAATAATTTGAATATGGGAAGCTGTCAATCATTGTAGTTACCAGACAAGTGTGACTAAAAAAATAAACTAATACTCAAGAAATTGTAATTAGTTTGTCACCAGAAATCTCCACAAGAACACAGACCACCCTTGAAATGGTGAAACCTGTTTCGGTCCCTCACCACTATTTCTCGATTATAAATCTTAGAGATGTACTTAGTAGCAGAGTGGCAATCATCACAAACCCGCAGATTCTTTACTATGCGAATAGGAGTTCCTGGTGGCGTGTTCAGGAGGGCGAAAGCAATGGCCAACTTTTCACTATGCCTATTTAAAGCATCTTCTTTATCTTCTTCATCAATGTCTAGCAAAACCTCTGATGTAGTGGGAACATATCCAGCCCTCTTCATCTTCCTCCCCATTTCATCAACCATTTCATAAATCTCTTTGGACTGTTTATGCGATTTATCCCCTGCCACAAATTCGTAAATTTGATTATCTAGCTCAATCATAGTGCTCCCAGGGATCTTTTTCATCCCTTTCTTGTCCATCGCCTCTCTAGTCTTGGTTTTCTTCTCCCAATGGTTCATTTTTGCATAGATGTTGGAAAGCAGGACATAGTTCGACTCATGCATAGGTTCAGCCCTGATTAACTCCTTGGTGATGCTCTCTCCAAGCTTGAGCTCGCCATGCGCACGGCAAGCACTGATCAGGGTTCGCAAAACTATTGGATTTGGCTGAATAGGCATTTTCCGAATAAACTCCAATGCCTCCTTGACATGTCCAGCTCGGCATAACATATCCACCATGCACCCATAGTGTTCGATCTTAGGTACACGTCCAAATTTTTCCATCATTGAACTGAAGTACCTCTTTCCCTTATCGACCAACCCGGAATGACTACAAGCCGAAAGCAGTCCTATAAACGCAACATCATCCGGTTCCACCCCGACTCCAATCATTTCCTCAAACAAAGAAACAGCCTCTTCTCCGCGGCCATGCATTGCCAAACCATCAATCACAGAAGTCCAAGAAACAATTGTTCTCCCGCTCATGTTCCTAAACAACTTCAAAGCCTTATCAACATTGCCACATTTCGCAAACATGTCAATGAGCGCATTACAAAGCTCCACACTTTTCTGAATCCCCTTTTTCTCAATATAGGACTCCACCCACTTGCCAAGCTCAAGCGCACCCAAATCGGTACACGCAGACAAAACCGAAACCATAGTAATCTCGTCCGGCCTCACTCCCGCCATCTGCATCTCCCTAAACAACTCCACCGCATCACTAGACCACCCCACCCTCACATACCCTCCGATCATCGCGCTCCACGAAACAGAGTCCCAGTTAGGCATTTCATCAAACACCTTCCGTGCACTTTCAATCCCTCCACCGCAGCAACAATACATATGAACCATGGTGTTCCGAACATGGACATCATCACCAAACCCGAATTTCACCACCGACCCATGAACCGACTTCCCAAAATTCAAGTCCCCGACGCCGGCACAGGCCTTGAGAACAAAAGGGTAGGTGAATTTATTAGGCAAGACTTCACCTTTAACCATAACTCTGTAAAAGCACAAAGCTTTATGCTTTGCATGACCGGTCTGAGCGTAAGCCCTGATGACGGTGTTGAAGAGAAACGCATCGTATAAATGGGTATCGGAATCCGGCGAGAACAGGAAGGAAGAGGCGCGGTCAATGGCCTTGAGGTCGGAGGCGGTGGAGGCGAACTTGGTGAGCACTAAGGGGTTGTTTCGGAGGCCCAATTTGACAATGTGGGCTTGGATCTGGGTCAGCTTCGGAACGACGTCGCACAGTTGGAGTAGAGCCAAGCAGCTCTGCTCTGCTTCTCTGGTGTTAATGATGAGCTTGCTTCTTTTCAGGGTTTGGAAATATTGCATTTCAAAACCTCCAACGGCTATCACTAATCAAACACACAGATTATATATCAGGGAATGGGAACAGAAAACGACGAAGAATGCGTCGTCGTTTTCCCCACCTAGTTTCCGCTTTTCCACTTGGCTGGTCGGAAAACCGGCCACGTCGCGTCTCCGTCTACCTTCCTAGTTTCTGGTAACGCTTTTGTATTCTGAAACGTCACTGCAGAAAATTTTGATAGAATAGAATGAGAAAAGCTTCGGCAATCTCAGCGATCCTATTTGGGCTCGTTCGCGGCCCAAAATCCAATTCCAGCTTCAATGCAATTCGCTGTTACTGTGATCGAACAGTTTCCAACTCCAGAAAGCTTCCAGGTTTTTTTTTTTTTTTTGGTTTTCTGCGAATTTTCAATAAAGCTGTGACTTTTGGATCCTGATAGGGTTTGTGGTTTCAGGGCCATTAACGCAGTACAAGAGGTTGGTTGAGCAAGGGAAGCTGCAACATGATCCGAACCAAGAAGCGGTGGCTTCGCAATTGGAGAACTTGCTGGGGAGGTTAGAGCAGTATGAGAGAGATATGGAGGAATATCATGTAAGATTTTTTTTTTTTTTTTTAATTTTGAATTTTGAGCTCAATTGTGGAGTTTGAGAATGCAAAGTTTGAATCTTTGTGTTCAACTTCTGCAGACAAGCCTGGCGAATTGGGAGAAGAAGAGAGAGAATGAGCGGCGGAGGATTTTAATGGAGGAAGCTGAGAGTAAGCAGAAGGATGACATGTGGACGTCAGTGAACAACCAAGGGAATAAGCTTTTCCGGAGATGGATGTCCAAGTAAGCCAGCTTATCGAAAATGCTTAGAGAATTTGTACTGTATTGCTATGTGGATCAATGTTAGTTATGATTCTGCTTTGGCTCAGGAAAAGACCTGAGAATGTAGAACCTGGAGTTGGGAAATGGGTTTCGTACTTAAATAGAGAAAGGAAGTTGGATTCAATTGTTGGACGTCGTCCAATTGCTCCTGCAGCTCCGAAAGGACTGTATATTTATGGCAATGTTGGAAGTGGTATGGTTTTGTATTGTGTGTATTTTTTATATGTAAAAGTGAGTATGTGGGTATGACTCAAAGTTTGCTATTCTGATCAGGAAAGACGATGCTTATGGACATGTTCTATAGTGCCACTGAAGGAATAGTTAAGCATCGAAAGAGATATCACTTTCATGAGGTGCGGTTTTGAATAGGATTAACTGATCATACTCATGTGTACCTGTTTTATGTTTTTGAAACGTGGAAGATATGGATCATCTTGTCTCCAAGTTGACCATTGATAATGTAAAGTTAAACCCTTGATTTTCTATTTACAGGCTATGTTGAAAATTAATGAACAAATGCATCAGATTTGGAAAAATCAAGTGGCAGATAAGTCTTTGCAGTCCAGCATTGCTAATTGGATAATGAGTCTACCCTTCGATTCGAAGGTCAAGGAGTGGGTGGCTGCAGAAGAGAACTACAAACAGCAGGTTCAGGTGAAAAACATCCTTCCAGCTGTGGCAGATAAGCTTCTCCTAGATCGGCAGGCAGATCAAAAGGGTGGCAGCATTCTTTGTTTTGATGAGATACAGGTCTGGTTAAATGTGTGCTAAATGAGTTTTTCCTTTTTGATACTGTTAAAAGTTCATTCCACACCACACCCGACCATAATAGGGTATATACATTCTAATTAGGAGAATGGGTCATCATTATAATTTGACATACTGTCTCTTTAGTCAGGGATTAATGACTAATTTAAAACCTTATTGATTTTCATTCAAGAAATAACGACTAGAATTTGAAGAAGTTACTTGATGAACGTACAGAGGGGCTTTCATGTATCAGAATGATATGATATAATGATAAACTTAGAACTATATAGATTTAAGAGATCTGGTGATCCGTTGATATGTAAGATGAATAACAAAGGAAACAAGTAGGTGTTCTGTTAACAGTTGATTCAAGATCTCTTCTTATCTACTCTTCCCCTTTCCATGCCTTCTTTATCTTTTATTACAGTTGAAGATCTTTTTCTCTGATTCAAAGTTGGCATTGGACATCTTAGAGGTCAATTGCATTTATTTGTTTTCTAAAGCTTAATTTTAGCATTAACAAACTCCTAAACCTGTTATAAATGGGGAAAAATAAATGATAACAAGCTTATAGAATTTGCAGCTCATTTTATGACTTGGAATTTCTTTCTTATTACAGACTGTTGATGTATTTGCTATTGTGGCCTTATCTGGAATTGTTAGCAGATTGCTAAGTACTGGAACTGTTTTTGTGGCCACCAGTAACCGAGCACCAACGGACTTAAATCAGGTGTGCATGTTGTGTCTTTTAACCCCTGTGACCTTATTTATTAATTATGTATTGGCATTTTGCAACATATCTGTTTAATTTTATTCATATAACTTCTTGCGTAAGGACAGTGGAGTGATAAATATAACATCATTTTCTCCAAATTATTTAGCAACTTGGTTTACTTCCATTTTGATAAGAACATATCATTTTTGAGAGTTTCTGTCGTAGTGAATCTTATAGAGAAACCACTTTGCTTAAGATTAATGGTGTTCACTAAAATTCCTCATGCAGGATGGTATGCAGAAGGAGATCTTCCAAAAGTTTGTTGCCAAATTGAATCAGCACTGTGAGAATGTTCTGATTGGAAGTGAGATAGATTATCGCCGTGTTATAGCTCAAAATCAAAGATCTAAGGACCAGGTGAGTATGATACGTTTTAGTGATAGCTTCGCTTTTCTCTATTTCAAATCCATGCAAAGTGTAAGTTCTAATAGTTTGCATAAGTGCCTTAAGTCCTTATTCCTTAACAATAGATTCATATATTAATGGTGTATCTCATGGCTGTCTTCCAGTAATGTTTGATGGATATGCATCAATGATGTGTCAATCTATTGGGCATTTCTTTATCTTACTTTACTTCTCTTACTTTACAATTGAAAGTAAAGTTAGATTATTTTTCCTTACAAGTATTTTTTTTTTTCTTCTGGTATTTAAGTTACATATATAAGAAATCTGGTGGTCAAATTTTTACCTGCTTAAACATATAGGATCACTACTTCTGGCCTTCAGACAACATTGCTCTGGAGAAATTTGAGAGAAAGTGGCAAGAAGTCGCAAGCCAAGTAGGGGAACAGATCACCTCGAGTACTATTTCGGTGATGTTCGGAAGGTACTTTTATATATTTTTTGGTCTGTACTTCTTTCAAAATCAAAAGACATCCATTTGTTAGTATTACCTTACGTAATTGTAGGACCCTTGTTTCTTGAATCAGAAAACTGGAGGTTACTGAAAGCTGTAATGGAGTAGCACGATTCACATTTGAGTATCTATGTGGTCGGCCTGTAAGTCTATGCGGTTTCTGTGCTGTTATGTTTTATCATTCATTATTATCTGATGACAGTTTAAGCGCAATAGAATTTATGGAGGTTTTCTCCTAACAAGTACTGAATTGCAAAATATTTCAATTAAGACTACTTAGCTGCAGAATGACATTATTTAGAGTTACCTATAAGGAAAATCATAATTAAGCACTTTCATGTTTCTAATGTTTAGAGCCTTTTTCTTGAAGCTAACAAAACTCTTTCTCCTTTGTGTATTGACTTCAGGTAGGGGCAGCAGATTATATTGCAGTAGCAGAAAATTATCATACTGTCTTCATATCTGGCATTCCAGTGATGAGTATGCGTATCCGTGATAAGGTACTATCACTGCTTTTCTACATTGTTTTTCATCTGTTTCATGTTCTGCTCCTTCTACAGTTCAATTTGAAAGAATGACTGAAAAGAAGTTCTATACAATAATACAAGTTAGGTTATAAATATATCTTAATAGGTGTTAAGTGGGCATAAATTGAAATTGAAGAGAGAATGAGACTGGGGGGATGTGTAGATGAGTACTTTCTTTCACATTAAACACATGCTTTTGCAAATTGGTACTTTGATTCTCCAAAAAAAGAAAGTCCAGGGTGGGGAGAGGGTGAACTTATGTCCCAATCTTTTCAGTGACAACTTTAACATGGAGACACACACACACAACAAACACACAATGTACTAGGCAAATAAGAACACATATACGTAATTAGTATGATATTTGTACACGTACTATATTTTTGTACATTTTCTATTTTATATGCTTCTGTATGCACCCATTCTAAGATCAACTTCCCTTCAAAATTTTCAGGCACGGAGGTTTATTACCCTTGTTGATGAGTTATACAATCATCATTGCCGGTTATTTTGTTCTGCAGCTTCTTCTATTGATGATTTGTTTCAAGGAACTGAAGAGGGTGCACTTTTTGATCTAGAGAGGTAATTGTTCTTTTTAGTCTAAATGTTGATGTTAATTAATGATAGCAACAGATGCCGATGCTTCAAGATCATCATTATAGATCAGGAATTGCACCTGATTGCTGTGTTTTTAAATAAAACTCTTCTGAAGAATACTGTCTATATCGTCCAGTAGATCTGTGCTGCTTGCAGAGCAATTTTTTGCTTATTAGCTCAATCTGAAGAGAACAATATGAGGACCTATCACTGGTGTCAGTTAGAGTCTAGTAACACTTTTGTAGGGTCTCAAGGGTTTAGATTGTATCATTGCATCATAAACTTCCTGGTGCATGTTGGTGACAATTCGAAGTAGTTTCCTACAGAGGGCAAAATAATTTGGTGGGAAAATAGCCTACTTATTTGATCATCACTCCATCCCCAGCCCTTTATCACTATAGCTTTGAAAATTGACATATTTTGCTGAATGGTGTTAGCAATCTGCTTCTTTTAGTTTTCTTATGGTTGGTAATATGCTGGATTATATGGTTAAATGAAGATGCATACTTTGCTTCCAGTTTCCAGTTTGAAACAGAGACAGAAGGAGCAAAGCTTCGCCGCGATGTTTTAGCAGAAGGGAATGTGAGTTCAGGAGGTGCCCCAACTGGTATAGTATCCATGCTATCTGGTCAAGAAGAAATGTTTGCTTTCCGCCGAGCAGTGAGTGGTGTTCTTTTTCTCTGAAACACTTCCCTGTTTCTTATTGTGGCCACATCTTATGATGAATAATGACTTGCAATAATTTCGAGAATGGAAATAATTTATCAACTACTTGGATGATATTATTTCTTGTTTATTAGTGTTCATCATAATAGCATGCTCTTAACATTTCTTAGGCTTTTAAGCTTGAAAATTTAGAGAGACTGTGTGTTAAAGAAATGTGGTTTCTGTGTAGGTTTCACGACTGATTGAAATGCAGACACCTGTATACTTGGGGGGAGTTCATAGTCTTCATCCTTATTTCCAGAGACAACGTCAAGAATTTGAAAATATTACTGAAGAAAACTTACAGCCTCAGTTGTCTTTCTAAGAAACAAAATATGGTAACACCAATCCTTCTTGTATATTTGTGATTTTCAGTCCGTGTAGCTCCTAAAGGTTTCAATTTTAATAAGATAGCAATTCAATATTTAACATTGAAAATCAATGTCGTATGTTGACCAGACAAAAATGTTGTAAGATTATTATTCTAATAAAAGAAGAGATTGTTCTTTGATTCTTTATTCAAAGAATGTGAAATCGCACCTGCTATGCATAAGAATACACAGTTTGATTCGCCTTTTGTGGAGCTATAGGTGACTAGATTATATTAATGCATACGGTTTGCTCCGGAGGTAGATGAAGTAGAAATATCCTCTTATTGAGCTATGTTTAAAATAAAAACTAATGTTATTGCACTTTATCCAAGGTCAGCTCAGAGTTGACCTCCGATCAGATCGTTATCCCATGTGTTATTAAAACTTAGACCAAGCTGCTTAACATTTATTTACCAAGACTGCGAGATATAGAAATAGACCAGTCAACTCAGAATTATCTTTCAATGCTTAACGTCAATCACTGCCTGCTTTCTTCTAATCCATTGCATATAGCTAGGTGGTTTTTTTTTACCTCCTTCATATAGCTATCAATTCACAAGCAATTGAATTTTCTTATGGCGGGCCATATCGAATTAATAAACTGCAAGGTCCTAACTCCTGGTTAGCTAGAATTAGTCTACTTTTTTTATGTCAAAAACTCCCTAATGCATGGCTAGTGCTTCCGCTCTTACGGCCCTCTGTTTTTTTGTTTCCTCTCTTCTTTTCTGTAGTGAGAGTATCCTCTTCGATCATGATTGCACCAAACTCTACCACAATGTAGAGCCAGAGGACAATAACAAGTTTATAAAGTATGCAATATATGTGTCAACGTTTATTATGCTTGTATTGAGGCAGACTATCATTGCCTGGATGCAATTGTTTGTAATTTTAGTAGTATCCTAGCTTCTTGCAAATTAAGAAAAGTTGTTAGGACTACAGATCATCTGAAGTGTAACAAGGCTCTAATTAAGCAACAATTAGCTGAATTATTCAATGTCTTGCTTGATCAAAGCTCAAAATGTAGGGTCTTTTTTATGGGCCAAACCTTCATATATATATATATATATATATATATATATATATAGGTCCTTAGCATCCAAATAAATTTGCCCTTGTAATAAAATCTACAATCATTCATATTTTCATTTCATCAAACAGTTTACGCCTATTAAATGGAGTCCACAGATGAACACAAGACGTACATGTTTGAAAGTTTTGGTGAAACTAAATTAAAATAAAAACTGTTATCATTGGACAAGTTGCAACTGTGAAATGTTTGCATTGTTCATCTATACAATTTATACAAAAGGTTATAGCAGAAAAAGAGCAAAATACAGATTGATATAATTAACCAGAACTCCAGAAGTACATAGAGGATGTTCCACGCTTGGCTTCGAGCTTCTACCAACAGCTGAGTCGAAGCGCTTCTTCAAACCTCTTTTCCATTAATGCCTCAGAAGCTTCACCACTAACCAAGCACTTCTCATCCCGGTCATGGTGATCAGAATCTGCTCTTGCTTTGCAGACGATACTGGTTCTCAGTCCCGAAACCCATTTCAGCGGCGAGACTTGAACGCCCAGAAAGCTAGTTACAGGTGGTGGCAATGGAGCAAGATGAGAATCAAAAGATGGTGGTGGGTAATTTGATTTGATGTGGTGAGAGTGAGGGTGATCAGAGAGAAGGAGCATTGCTGCTGTAGGTGCCATAGATGATCATAAACGCCCTTGAAATCAATCTGAGTTGCATATATAGTGGTATACATGAGAGGAGAGAAAAAAGACGACGATCCAGACATTGGTTACTAAAACCAGCAAACCGTACATTCTGTGGGCGTTGCTTGTACTACTGAGTCCGCTGCCCGCAAATGGTTCTAAAATCCACGTATAATATTGTATGACGTGCAACAGTATCAACGTGTCGAGGCGCAATTCAATACCATGTCGGAAGTACAGTAAATTGTAACAATGTCTGATTGTCTGTGAAGGCCAACATTAAACGTAAGTATTCTAGTAACGCGGATAAACGTGATTGGCGATAAAAACGTTCAAGCCACATGTGAATGTGTGCATCTTGGTTTGTTGGCTTCGGCGAAGTCACGGTTAACACAACCAACCTGAGTTAATCAGACTCCTTGACCACAAGGGCACAACCTGCTAAAAGTTTGGGTCAGTTGTGTACGTGCGAGTCTGAGTGGGAGTCTTACACAAGAAATATATCATCAGGACACATTTCAAAGTGCTAGCTTGGCCTAGAATTACTCATCACACGTCATTTTTTTCTTTTTTATATATTGATTTATTGTGAGAAAATTTACCAAAATAAATTCCTTGGCCACAAAGACACCTGAAATCCTTTCCTCGATTGCAACATATCTCTTAATTTGTTATATCGGTTAGGAGTAATTATCTTGATTTTCCTTGATTCCCAAGCATCTATTAATATCACAAACTTTTAAAATAATCATCCAATTTTATCAAGATGATTATCATGAGAGTCAATTTCATTAAATTATTTAATTTTCTTTTTTAATAACTTTAAAAATAATCTTTTATACAATTTCGATCAAAATTATCACGATAATTGTTTTGACTCCCATGCAGCTTTTTGGGTCTTTGCTTAGCTGAGCACTGTATCATATCCATAAAAGCTCAAGTCCAAAGACGAATATGTTTTGAGCTTTTGTGGCACTATGAGCATTGGACCAGTTGAGATTCTAATCAGCCTAACCACATGGAGTAGAATAAATTCCTTAAGAATAAACCTAGATTATACGCATTACATCTTTAATTACACAGGCCTCTAGATCCTTGAGGAGAAAAAAAATTTGAAAAACATAGTGAATATGCTTAAAAATTCTTGCAGTACGTAAAACCTGTATATTTGCAATAGGTAGGGGCTAATAGTTCCACTAGTAATAAGTTCAAATATCTCCTACATTTTACTTCTTTGGTCACAAAAAGTAATACACGAGCAAAATACATGTGAAATACGAGAAAATAATCCTTGCTGCTATTGTATACCAAAAATCTCTCACTGGCCACCATTGTTTACGTATTCACCTTGCAATAGAGTCTAATTATGTGAAGTGTATAATTAATTCAGGCTCATATAAGAGTCTAATAACGTAAGAGTTTTCTAAACCAAAAATTACAAGCATCATTTATGAAGTATTATATTAGACAACTCAAACAAAAAATTATCGCCAATTTAACATATAAAACTATGGAAGTTGGGGGAAAGTATATTATATATAGAATTTGTTTGCATTCACTAGCTAGCTTTGGATTCCTCAGAAATATATACTCAGAATTAATCAGATTCTTCGGCATCAATGGTAACTTTAGATTAGCAACACTGTTACGTGCTTGATTGAAGCATATGCTAGTTTAGTTGGTTTCAAACATACTAATGAAAGTATACTATATATTCGAATATTATTCGGATTTCCATTCCAACACAAACCCAGCTAACATTCTAGTCCAGGATCAGCATATGCAGCAAGCCAGCAACATATATATAGTAAACAGTCTACTTGACTGTTACACTTAACTTTCAATTCTTTCTATTTCATTTCTCTGCATAAATTGAAGCATTGGTTAGCTCATGGTAGACTCATTGGTAAACTCTAATAAGGTTTAGAACATAGATTTGGTACGCCTCCCTAAATTGTGTTACTGACACAGAACAGAGCTGTGTATGATCATTAGTTGTTTACTAACATTAGGTATGGGTAACTGTTGTACAAAATAACCAAAGTAAAAAAGAAAAGCGAGCATTTTTATTTAGTTGATTGGTTTCATCATTTCTCAATTATAAATTTTGTCTCAGGGGGACTTTAGAGGGAAGTCCTACAAGAGAAACCCTAAGGCCGGCGATCTCCGTTTTGCTGGAAATTGTTCTCGTCCGGTTGCGCCCCGACGTTTGGGTGGCCTCCAACCTCCTCACAGTTATGGGGTGGCTGCCGAACGAGTGATCGATTTCGATATCTACCGCCCATAGGGCTTTGTCGAAGGGGTTGTGTTCCCGGTTTTGTCAGTTTCGATTCGGCTGGGCTCGTGGCAGAGGATGAGGTCGTGATGTTACTGGTTGGTTATTAGTCCCTGCGATGGGTTTCTTCGAGTGCAGACACTGCCTGAAGTTCAATCGACTGTGGTATGGGGCTGTGAGAACCCGATCGGGATGGTGTTGTTCCATGGTGATGCAGATTAACGTGGCTTGGGACGACGAGGGATGTGGCTCTAGCGGTGTGGATCACGTCTAAGGAGAGCGGGAGACTGGATCAGATGGAACTTTGCCGGAAAGTAACTTATGACGAGGGACTGGGAGTCGATGGTGGACTGGGCCCTAATCAGGCTGCTGGGCCCGGAGTGCTCAGCTTGGTGACTACCCTATTGGGCTCAGTTTGTTGGGCTGGGATCATATTCTAGTCCATTAACTTCTATTTGGGCTAGGGTTTAGGCTCTTGGCCCAAACCTATGTTTTTAGATTTTTTTTGTCTAATTACAATACGTTTCCTTGTATTAGAAACTTAGAACTTTAGCGCCTCTAGCGTAGTACTAAAAGAGGATCTCCGCTATCTCTACGATCTGAAATTTGTAATGAGTGGGTCTACTTCTACGTACTATTGTGGGTACTACCACTACATTCTTGTCTGTCTATGTCCTTAAATGACAGTGGAATAGTATGTAATTGCTTATTCTGGCTTGTGATGAATATACTATTTCGCCCTGCGGCTCGGTTCAAAATATATATATATAATAATAATAATAAATCAATCATATTAAAATTTCATTAAAACCAGCCGATCTATTTTTCCTTTGCCAATAAAGCAATATATTTAAGGGAGAGAAAATGTAAGCTTAGATTGTAACCTAATTTTGTTGTATTAATTTTGCTGGATTACACTTTCAATTCTCTTGATTTTTCTCCCCTAAAGTGCAAATCTTTTCATTAAAAAAAACTCCTTAATCATAGGATATTAATTTTAATGGTTCGGGTTTTATAAATGAAAACGGGTCAATCCTCGAAAGAAGACCCAAACATAACCTTTACTTGTACAAAGCGACAAGGCGTCTATGAATGGCACAGGTCGTTTTATACAGGCGTCTCTAACCTGGACACTAGACCTAACTCCCTTCACCCACCTCAAAAGACACCCCATCATATTTAAGCCTACTCTCTCACTCCCCCTCCTCCTCTGTGTGAGAGAAAAAAACACACAGAGAGATTCTTCACCCACCCCCCTCTCTCTCTCTCTCTCTCCCTTCCTAGGTTTTCCCTTACATTCTCTCTCCTCTCTCACACTCATTTCCCTTTCGTTTTCATCGCCTCCTTGTTTATTTTCTAACCCAAACCCAGAATTTCCACCCACCCTATTGTTTCCCTTAAAAATTTCCAAGCTTTCACCATGCCCACGTCTTAAAAATGCGTTCTTTGTATACCCATTTGCCCAAAATCGAATCTTTGTGAATCTTTTGGGAATCGTTGAGTCCTCTGATCAATGGGGCGGAGAGATGTTCAGGTTTTCGATGACAGGAGCGATGGATTCTTCTCCGTTTGCAATTTGGGGTTTCAATCGAGTCCTCAACAGGTGCAGTATCCCCACGCCGGAGGCTTATTCGCCAGCGTTTCCCAAGTCGGAATGGGGTTTGGAGTCTCGCCAACGCCGGACCCGCAAAACCCGCGCGGGGACGGCGGCGGCATGAAGCTGCCGTACGCCGACCTCTACATGAAGTATGTGGAGGGCATTAAGAATTTTGGGGCCAAGGAGGAGGACGTAGTAGAAGGGGAAGGGGTGGTGAAGAAGAAGAAGGGTGGTCTCAAGTTGAAGATTAAGATTGCTAATCCTTCTCTGAGGAGGTTGATTAGTGGTGCGGTGGCCGGAGCGGTGTCGAGGACGGCGGTGGCGCCGTTGGAGACTATAAGGACGCATTTGATGGTTGGGAGTAGTGGGAATTCGTGTACTGAGGTGTTTACTGATATTATGAAGGTGGATGGGTGGACGGGATTGTTTAGGGGGAATTTGGTCAATGTGATTCGGGTTGCACCGAGCAAGGCAATAGAGGTATGGGAATTGGTTCTTTTTTTCTCTTTTTGGTCATATTGATGATGTTAGTATCGTTAAGGCTTTGAATTATTTGGTTCTAGTTGTTGTTTAGTGACCACTTGTTTGTTTGGTTGAGATATTGGTTCTGTTGGTTGTTGGCGTTGCTTATAATTGATCATGCCCTTTCTGTTTATGACCTTTTCGGGTAGTTTGCTTTTCGTACGTATCCTTGATGTCATCACTTGTTTGTGTCCATTCTTGCTCTATCCAAATTGAGCCCTTATTGACCCCTTTTGATTTGGTTACAAATTCGGTTTACTTTTTCCCCATTTGGTTATGCTATCACAATTTTCATTTAAAGCCCCTCGGTCCAATCACCTGATATACATCTTGGTCTATAACTTTTCCATTGAAGTAAGCCCCTTCTTGGTGTGTTAGAACATATAGTTGTGGCAGCCTGGCAATCTTTAGTAGATTTGCGTTGCAGATGGTTTAGGTTAGCTGATGCTCGTGTTCTTTACAATATGATCTTGCAGTGGGCCTGTCAAATGAACAGTATGAGTATGTTAACTCATGTTGAGTTCCTTTAGACTCAGTCTTGCAGAAAACTTTAAAATGTTTGTTCATGTTAGTAATGTTGTTCCTCATGTCATTGATAAACATTTGCATTGTTGTCACTCCAGTCTCTTAACTCACTTAACAGTCATTAGGCAGATCATGGCGGTGAGCATTGTGTGGATCAAAGAAATTGAGTTGGTTGCATGGTCCTCTTTGTTAGTCTTAGCCGGGGGAAATACTGATGCAATTTCTGATTTGATGTGCTTGTCTGTTTTTCCTGTTAGCTTTTTAGTTTGTCATCTCTCATCATTGAAGAAGCAAAATTATGTTTGAGGAGATGACCTTTCTGGTTTCAGTTCAATTAACAGATAACTTTGAGGTTTGCTTTATATGGGGTGGGATACAAGAGCTTATATGTGTTTTTTTTCTTCTTCTATTTATTATTTTATGTTATATTTTATCCCCATCTAGGTAGATGTCAATTACTCCCAATCCCTTCTTTTTATCATGCAGAAACAAATAAAAGAGACTTGAGATGCATGTTTAGCGAATCATAGCTATAGTGTTGTTTGGAAACTTGTGTTCACCCAAATTTGGGAAGCAAATTATTGATATGAAAGATATCAGTTTCCTCTTTTTTGGGCTAAGATCTGTTCTTTTTCTGCAGCTGTTTGCTTATGATACAGTTAATAAGCACCTGTCGCCCAAAGCTGGAGAACAGTCGAAACTTCCAATTCCTGCCTCATTAGTTGCAGGTGCCTGTGCTGGAGTGAGCTCCACACTTATCACATACCCCCTTGAGTTACTAAAGACTCGGCTAACTATTCAGGTACTGTAAAAAGCAGAAGTCCTGTTCCTATCTTTGACTATGCACGTAGTTATCACATGATGGTGTTTGTTTAATCTGCAGAGAGGCGTATATAATGGCCTTCTTGATGCATTTGTAAAAATTATTCGAGAAGAGGGACCTGCAGAGCTCTATAGAGGTCTTGCACCCAGTCTTATTGGAGTCATTCCTTATGCTGCCACAAATTACTGTGCTTATGACACATTACGGAAAGCCTATCGTAAGATTTTCAAGCAGGAGAAGATTGGGAACATTCAGACCCTTTTAATTGGATCAGCAGCTGGTGCTATTTCAAGTACTGCAACTTTCCCTCTTGAAGTAGCTCGCAAACATATGCAGGTGGGGGCCGTGGGTGGAAGGCAGTATAATGATGTGATTCATGCTCTCGCAAGCATACTTGAACATGAAGGTATTGCTGGATTATACAGAGGGCTCGGGCCTAGCTGCATGAAGTTGGTGCCTGCAGCAGGGATTTCTTTCATGTGCTACGAAGCAATGAAGAAGATACTGGTAGAGGATGATGAGGAAGCATAGGAAACTTACAAATCAGAGCAGGGAGAAACGAAGTGGGATAACTAAAACACGGCATGTTGCCCTTTTTCTCATTATTGGATTTTTTTTTTCTTCTATTGCGACTCAGTTCAGGGAGCCTTGGGTTTTTCTGAGGTTAGAATTTTGATGTTTTTGAGAATTAATATAAATGGCATTGAGTTTTTTGCTCTTGAAAGAAATTGTACGATCTCAGATCCTCATGTGTTAGCTTTTTGCACAAAGTAATCCATCATCAGGCATTGAAGACATTGCTGCTTCATTTTTTTCATTAGAGATTTTCCCTTTTAACCTGCGATCACTATCAATTTTGTCTTGGTTGGTAGTTGATGATTGGAGACGGACCACAATGAACTATTGTCTTGCAAATGCGGTACTTGGTTTCTTTGGGTTTTTAAAGAAATGGAAGCTTTCCATTTAGCTCCCTATTTACCGACTGATAGAGCCGCCTAAAAAGGTTACAAGGAATAACCAATTACTTAATTTTGGCTACTTGACAGAATCAATCAGTGCGCGCATGAAAACATAGAGCTAAAATACTTTCAGTGCTCTGGCAGAAGCAATTGAAACAACAAAATCACAAGCATTAAAGTGAACAAGGAGGATGATCTACCACCAAAAGAACAAGTCCAAAGCCTCCATATCATAAGATTCTCAAACACTGAACGAATCCAAATTTTAGCAGGGAGAACTGCATCTTACAACAATTCCTAAACGAAAGTTTATAATAGCTAAACAAAAATCACTTGGAGAAGCCAATCTAAGTTAGACATCCACAGCTTTTAAAGAAGGTATCAGTTACTGCAATCTGAAACAACACATTTCAACTCTGCTCCTCATATTCATTGGCTTCCTCGGCAGCAGCAGCAGCCATTATCTCGTCAAACTTGTCTGACTTTCCCAGAAGTATCTCAATCTAAACAACAAAGAAAATCATAGGATATCATCAGCCTGTCGGCCTCCAAGATAAATTACAGAAATAAATTTACTTCATGAAACTAACGTTATGCATCCTGCTATAGTCAATTTTGATCAACATATGTACTGTGAAGATCTAAGAGAGTGACCAGCCCAGAAGCAACCCTTTACACCCAACCTGGTTAAACTATCTTTCAAATGTTAAACAGAGCACCACAGCATATACTTTTCGTTGAACAAAACTAAGCTAATACTTCCTTCTTTGAAGTTGAAGGGCATTACATATGAACTACATAAACTATCTAGAGAGCTATATGATCATTGAGGACCTGGCATCTAATTCCTTGAACATTAAGCGCTGAACTATTAATCAGAGACCATATCCAGATGCCAGTCCATTAAGACATTCAGAAACAAGCAAACTTGGAATGATATGATGCCTAATTTCCTCGAATGAAGATTTTTCAACACATATGACGCATATGTATGGTATGGTCCTTACAAGAAGCAATAAAAGCTAGATGTCCCCATTTGTGGGTTCCATTCTATGTTTCTCTAACTTACAAGCTACATCAACTAATTTTTGAATAACCCCTAGTCCTCATTCTGCTGACTTGTTTTAGCAAAATATCAAATGTAGACACCATCATATAGTTAAGCTAATACATTATTCAAAATGTACCTTAGCTTTCTGAATTGGGCGCCCTCCTGCATCCTCCCTCATGTCAACAGTTTTGGTGATGATCTCTGCATAGGTTAAAATACAGCCGCAAGTTAAAACAACATTGATACATATACCAAAAACAAAAACAAAAACAAAACAATTATCAGCAAGGCACAAGACCATACTCTTCTCAACAGCCAATCCATTGTTCTTGAGGATCTCAGCAATGGTAACAACTGTAGCAATAGCTGTCGATACAAAACACAACAAATTGTCAATGTAGCTCCCAATTCCACAATACTGAATGATTTGACATGCATCCCAATACTATAAATCACTTGATGCAACAAAAATTGAGGGGTAAAGAGGGAAAATAACAGTACCCATTCCGAGACCGGAAAGCTCCACCTCATTGTTGAGCTGCATGTACTTCTGCAAAGGCAGAATTGCAAACCATGAGTGCTAAACACAAACAATACTGCATATGCGCACAATTAAAAACTAACAAAGCTCTTCTGGCAAAAACGATGAAACAATGGCGAAAACGAAAGGGGTCCCTACCTTGGCGAGATTGACATAGAAGAAGAGGGGTTTCTTGGTGTTAGAGACTTGGATGCGATTCTTCTTGTTGGCCGCTGAATCGGTGATGTGCAAGTCGTTCACTGCTTCGGTGAGACCGTCCATTCTAGCTCCGCCTTCTTCTTTCTTTCGCTAAACCCTAACCCTGCTCTCTCCCAAATCTCAAAGCCCAAAAACCCCTGTGGAACTAGAGGAGGAGGCTCTAGGGGTTTTAAACTCCTCCCACCCCAGTTGGCTCCTACAACTTTAATACGTCGTCGTTTGATGGCAATGACGAGTAAGACCGCGTGATTATGCCAATCACGCAACGCCGCTCGATCAACTCTGTTTCGAATTGACATATATGCCCTTCTCATACCTTATTGGTGTAGGTTGTAAATATACACAGCTCTGCTCAAGTTAGCTTCAGCTTCTAGTATTCTTCTGCAAGTTTTGAACAAGAAATCGCAGTTCCAGACTTCCAGTCAGATTTTAAAGATTAAGACTTGAAGACAGAAATTGTGTTCAACGAGAAAAAGAAACAAAGAATCTGTATTGAATTGTAGTTTCCAACATGGATAAGTTTACCCCATAAATAAGTTTACATGGCACAAAATAGTGTCCTATTTAGACCAAGAACTGCAATAAATAGCTTCTACAATCCTCTCCATAACAACAATACTGCACCACAATCACTAACATCGAAGTTCAATAAAGATAAATATTTGTGAAAGGAGCAACAAAAAGGTAAGGGGGGTTTCCTCTCATTTTTCATATCCAACAGACCCCCTTTTGGGATTTCGACCGCACAGAGACTGAAACACAAAAAGTTCTGTAGACGACTTTACTTCACATCTTGTTATATACACACACAAGTGGAGAGAAATAGCGTTTCCGCAGCAGGAATGTCTCTGAAGTGAACTAACAATTGACGCCACATTGACCTTTTGATGCAGCTTTTGAAGCGTCTGATGTGAATGGGTCGATGCGCACCCATAGCAAGGAAAATATCGAAGCAAGGAGGATAGACCATACAATGACGATCGTAGGGGTACGATTTTGGCGACCCAACAGACCCTTCAAGAATGGGTATAGATGGGCAACGACCCACATGGCGAAAAACAGTTTGCCAAAAAGTGGCCCCCAAGATTGGTACCCACTGTTTATGGCATATGAAACACCAGCCACGATACCTACCAAGTTCACAATGAGAACTGTGGTGGGAGGAATGAGAAGTGCTGTCCACTTGAACACATAAAGCTCTGCAAAATCCCCATCCTCATCAGAGGCCTTTGATGTGACAGTGAAGTTGGTGTCAATCCCAGCAAGAACTTTTAGGAGACCTTGGAAGACAGCGAAAAGATGAGCAGATGTCCCACCAATGACCCAGAACTGTTCGTTTCTCCACCAGTCATCAATGCCGACTCCACTCCACCTAAGCTCAAGAACTCCAGTTGCGGCAATCGAAACAAAGAGAAGAATAAACCACATGCTAGCGAAGTTGCTTATCTGCATAAAGATTCAACAGATTTAGTGCGCTGTAAAAAATCATGCATTAAATTCAATGCAAGTAAGATCAACCTAAACTAGTACTTACCTCAGGAATGATGAACTTATTTGTGAGAAGGCAAAACGCAGGAAGCATACAGTATGCAATCAGTGGTATAGATGTGAGGGGATAAACAATGGTATTGATGTATGCAATTCTCTCCAGAAGCTTCATTCTCCCATTGTAGCCATACCATATGGGACAATGCCTGCTGAGCAAGATTTCAATAGATCCCAAGGCCCACCGAAGCACCTGGTTCAAACGATCAGAAAGATTGATGGGAGCAGACCCCTTAAATGCTGGACGGGGAGGCATGCAATAGACTGATATCCAACCACGAGCATGCATCTTAAACCCGGTTAAAATATCTTCAGTCACAGAACCATAGATCCATCCGATCTGGTGACAAAAGAAATTCAATTATAGCAAACATAACCGCAAGTCCATTCAATAACTGTAACTCAATGCTACTATTTAAATTTGGGAAATGAGAGCTGGTAGGACCAAATTGCTATACTAACTGACCTCTTTTCCCCATTCGGTCTTGTCTTCATACCCACAGCTTATAACATGTATGGCTTCCTTCAACAGAGTTGCAGGGTTTGTTGTAGGTGGAATGCCCCCTTGTTCCATGAAGGTGGCTGCAATAAAAACTGGAGATTGACCAAAACGCTTCTCTAAGTTCTTTTGAGACATAAGAAGGGACCTCTCATCATCATAACCTGCAGAATACAAAGAATCTAGTTAACAGTTTAACACTGGACATGGATTGGGTAAATCACTGTTTTGGTTTATTTGTGAATTTCAGTGCTACTCAAATTGATCACTTTCTTTCCAAATTTAACTGAAAATGGAATTGTTTAACGAAACTGGCAGTGGATCCAAAAGTAAAACAGAAGAGGAATCAACCTTCAACACCCTCCTCAATGTCTTCCATATTGAAAATGGGAATGGTCGATTCAGTTCTTTTGACAGCCCTCTTCTTGTCAATATACTTCTTATTGCTGGTCTTTCCCTTCTTTCTTGAACCACAACAACTCTTGAATATGATGTTTGGTTCCAAATCTTCCTCAGTCAAAACAGGATCATACCCATATAGTGCTTGCCTGTTGAAACAGCAACCAGTTCCCACATAGACTGGACCCTGGATGCCATCCAACCCTTTCAGTTGATCTGCAAATAAGAAGAAATAACAATGTAATTTTTCCGGTGGAATGAAATTTGTCATTGCTGAATGATGATTACAAAACAAGTAGGACCTACATCAAAGAAGACAATGTTACGATTGGCATATCGATCATGCATGTCAATCCCATCGAAACGTTGTGGGAACTGTACATAGCAGGTCTTCTTCCCATAAGCTGGGTCCATCATGAAACACATTGCTTCCTTAACAGCTTTACTGTTATTGAAGTAGTGATCACAATCGACGTTCAAAAGATATGCACCATTTGTCAGGACAGCTGAAACTCGAATCTACAAGGCACATGGTAAACCATGTCAGACAATTGAGATGGTTGTATCTCAGATAATCTTGTTTAAGAGAGGATAACAGTATTGCTATAAAACAAGGGTAATTTACAACAATTGCTACCCCAAATTGAAAGAATGTTAGCATCCTCACAATATGATATGTATCATGCCATCATGGTGTACTTGGTCAAGGAATTATTGAGGATCCTAATCAGCCAAGTAACAAAGACAGATCCTCCAGAGAGGTCATAAATAGAAGCTAGTGGGGTGAGCATTTATGCAGTTATACAAATGCATATCAATGAAAAATAGATCATTTTGGGCATTTATCCATCTTTATCAGAAAATGATTGAATAACCAAAATATAGTTCCAACTCAGTCAAACTTTGATTATAGCAATCAGAAAATAAAAATAATAAAAACAACTCAACAGAACATACCAATGCATTCATTGCTCCAGCTTTTTTGTGATGCTGGAAGCCAGGTCTCTTCTCACGAGAAACATAAACAAGTCGAGGCAGCTCATTGCCATCTGTATCAAGGCCGCCACTGTGGCCTAAGAAGACCTGCACTTTCACATGATAGAGAATTAAAATTACTATAAGAGCAAAAAAGAGGAGGCAGAAACCCAACACACTGGATAAAACATTGTGAGTACCTGGATCATTCCTGGATGATCCCTAGAATTGTTCCCAGGCCATGGAGTCCCATCCTGCATTGTCCAACCTTCTTCAGGCATCTTCTGTGCCTTGGCAACTAAGGCATTAATCCTTACCTTGAATTCTTCATACTCTCTCTGTGGGTCAAACAGATACACATTATTCTCCATTTGAAGTGCTAAACACATATAAAGTTATCACAATCTACTCTAGACTTCCTTTGAGCTCTCCTGGAAGATAACCAAAATTTATCACTTATAGACCACTAAAGATATCTACTCAAACAAGGTAAAAGACTATTACTTTAATATTACAGCAATCAAATCTACCAAATTTAACACTTTTTTTCCTTTTGGATAATGGTTTGAAAACCCAAGATTCTACCAACAATAAAATTGGTAATCCTTTAACCTACCAAGCATTGAAAAAAAACATTTGTTTTGAGATGATAACAGGCACCAATAAGACAAAAGCTGGAAACCAGATCTCATATTATATAGCTTAAAGAGCAATGTACCACAAATAATGAAATATTTATTTTCTTATTCTGTTCTGGGTTTGGATAAATTATGTAATTAAACCAGGCTACATATGCAAGGGAATTAGAGAGATGATGTCCTGGTATACATATACTGCTCTATGGTCATGAGTTAAATGATGATGTCTTGGACTCTTGGTACACATGCATTAACCTACCAAGCATTGTAAAAAACATTTGTTTTGAGATGAGTATAACAGGCACCAATAAGACAAAAGCTGGAAACCAGATCTCATATTATATAGCTTACAGAGCAATGTACCACAAATAATGAAATATTTATTTTCTTATTCGGTTCTGGGTTTGGATAAATTACATATGCAAGGGAATCAGAGATGATGTCTTGGTATACATATACTGCTCTATGGTCATGAGTTAAATGATGATGTCTTGGACTCTTAGTACACATGCAAAGGATATCAGAGAGATGAATTATGAAATATGTAAATTTAAAGCAGGCTGTCACGCAAAGAATCAAAATGACCGTCTTGTTTGAAATGGGCATATGAGAAATAATCATGCCTAACTTTTTGAGGAATCCATGCACATTACTCACCTTCATTGCTCTGCGCTCTTTTACAAAAGAAGGCTGTATCTTGTCTTTTAAGTAATCAATCTTTTGAGCAAAATAAAACTCAGGAGCTCTAGGCTCAATGTTGTGTTTCTTGCAGAAAGGCACCCACTTTCTAGCAAACTCCGCAGTTTCAGAAAGGGCTTCAAATGTCAGCATTGCAGATCCATCATCTGACACATAGCAAGAGATTTTGTCCACAGGGTAATCCACAGAAAGTATGGACAAAACTGTGTTGGCTGTAACCAGAGGAGGTTCTTTCATGGGATCCACTGTACTCACAAACACATCTACTGGAGCTAACTGAGATGGTTCCCCATCACGATCATACCTGTAGTGTAAAAAGTATTCAGGTAATTTAAAATGATCTGAAAACAAAAGAACAACTCAAACTATAGATTGCTACAGAAGATATGAAGTTGACCAACCTCAGTGCGAGCCTGTCAAGATAGGTCTCACGATTTATGGGAAACCATTTTGGAAACTGATCCAGAAGCCATGAAAAAGCAAACCAAATCTCACAGATAACTGATATTAGCCATAATGGATATGCATCTTTCACTGGGTGAGTTGCACGGTATTGCAAAAAGAAACCCAGAATGATAAGCCGAAGTATGATCACAACACGATAAGGTGTCAGATGAGATGAAGAGATAGGAACAATACGACTCAAAGGTTGTCGAGCATCATCAGCCCTGAGATGAAAACAAAAGAAAACAAATTGTCATCTACAACGGAAAATCGAACCATATTCAAACGTTGTCTGCAACAAGGAAAAACAATTTTCATTTCTCTTGTTTATCATGTAGGCAAAAATGCATCTTCCAACACTCATTAATAACAACAGATGTTCAACTCAGTAATCATAACCAAGATCAGCAAGTTAAATAAAGCCTTTTACGATGCTCACATTTGGAGTTCTTCTCCGTTTGAACCAGTGCCTTCCATGTCCCCCTTTCCTTCAGGGTATCTACTGGTCATCTGCATCATATTTTTGTCCTGTTTGAGTTTCCATCCTTCAACCCTTTCTTTCCAGTCAACATTTCCTAGCCCATAGGAATTCAAGTCCTTTGAAGGATCAACTATTCTCACGGGAACTGTAACAATAAACTACATGATTAAATGACAGTTCAAATAAGCCATTTGTCAGAAGGCTTTTTGAATGAATATAATTAAGTTATACCTGGCTGCCGTGGATCCAAAGGACCTGATGTAGTTCGCACAGATTGGTTGTCAGGAGTAGCACAGGGTATCTCACCAGACACCTGAAGTGACTATAAGCATGTTAGTTTAAAAGAAAGATTTTATTTTTCTGATAAATAACTGGTATTGAGAAGCTCGTTTGCTTAGTTGCATACTGATTGTCCATTTGTGAGAAGGGGAATTGGCTGTCCAGATTCATGTCTAGAGGAAGATGAGAGGTCAGGATCATCTCCTTGCCATTGGCGTCTTGCATTGCTAGTTCCTTGTGCATAATTGAACTCATTCTCAAGATCATCAATATCATCCTCATCCTCATCTCCGTCCACGCGAGGACTCCCTGAAGTTTATCAGTTTAGTTAACTTCCGTGCAATCCTTGAAGCAAGCTATATGCTCAATAAAAATTACGAAAAGAGAAGCCAACCTTTGTGCCTTTTATATCTAGTCTTGCATTGCGGACAAGCCTGGTTCCCATCTTTTCGCTCATACTCATAGCAAGGCCGACACACTGGGAAGGCACACTCATTACAGGCAACAAAGACATCGCCAGTAGCTGTAAGTCCGACAGTGTCACCACAGATCTGACATATCTGGCCGTTCAGATTCTTCAAGGGCTTCGCCTGCATTAATGAACAACAATGTTCAGAGAAAAGTTAAAAGGAAGAATAGTCCAAGATCTTAGAGTGATCGGGTAAAGAAATCACATTTGCTTGTCCACAAGTGTCCCAATCATGATATAAGCATCAAAGATTGACCTTTACTATACACATTTCCAAGACATAGGAGAAATCATAAAAGCAATTACATAGTTGTTAAAAACGAGAACAGATTTTGATCAAATTTCCGTTTCAAATGTGTTGCATATCTAATGTTCTATGGCTTGCCTTGTAGTGTCAAATCCAAATCCTTTCCCAATTTCACAATCAACACTCTCGAATCCAAAATACCACTACCTAAGCAGTAAAATCAAAAGGAAAAAGAAGAAAACATAAATTACTGCCTCTGAAATGCAAATTACGCTCAATTCAATTACAACTGTTAATAATTTCCGATTCAGTCAACATTTTACTGATAGCTCTACACTGCCGACACTCGGATCCGTCAAAATCCACCAAATTCAACTAAAAAAATACGATTCTAACAAAATCGCTAAAGCACTTACTGAGCTATCGGAATCGTGACGGATCCGAACGAGCTCGTTCCTCTTGTAAGAGCCGGCCACCATTCCGGCATTGGCCTCCATGGCTGGTTCTCAGCTGTTCAGGTTTCTGAAATTGTGGTGTTGATGAATATGAGAGAAGAAGAGGAGAAATGAAGAGAGATCTGAGCGTCGGTGTTGATGGTGTGATGAAGAAGGTGAGAGGAGGAGGGTGTGAATTCTTGGCCTATTCACTACGACATCTCTGATCTCTCTCTCCACTCATGACAGCTTTCTCTTTGCTTGTCCTTTTATTACTAGTATATTTTCCTCCAATCTCAATTATTATTTATTTCTTTATTAACCGGGTGAGCCGGTTTCCCGCTGTCCAGCTCGCTTTAGTAGTTGTACAGTCAGTGATGCATTTGGTAGGCTTTGTACGCGTCTGCAAAAACTTCACTTGTCGATTTTTGTTTTTATTTTTTTCCCTAATTAGGTTGCTATATTTTACTCTCTCTCTTTTTTTTTTTTTTTAAATTACTTTCTATTTTTTATAATGAATATTATGATTAGTCTTTTTTTTTATCATAATATAAATTTTATCAAAATAAAAATTACATGTATGTCAATACAATCATATATCTACAATGACCTACATTTAATCTAACAAACAATTCACTTAGCAAGAAGTAACTTTTTTATGCCAAGTACACAGGCAGTTAAAAACTCGATCACACTGTCAACCACTGCTCAGGGTCTACAAACGAGCAAGTAAACAATGCATTCTCACAAAGTATTGAAGTCAAGAGATCTAAACACTACTTTCGAATTGCTGTGTCACTTTCAGAGAAATTACTTTAGTGTTATGTTAACGACGATTAATTACAATCTAACAAGTGAATTTGCTGCCAAGCAAAAAAGTGTTTTTATCAAATATTTTATTCAATCGAATATGATTCAGATAATCCCGCTTAATTGTTAGCTGATTTCATACTCAGTCATACCCAACTGACATTGGATATTTTTTTATTATTAAATAAACAACTCATATGCTACAACTAGTCTTTCATGAAATAATTAAAATAAATTTATTTATCTTATTATTTTTTACCCTTAAATTATATTTAATTAGAAAAATTTTTGAATGAAGCATTCAATTAACATACCTATTTATATTGAAAATTGTTAAATATATGGAGTCGATCTCTTTTCCCTTTTTCCCTCCTAATATTCTTTTTGTTTCTCCCCTGTCACACACTCCATTATCGTTTTCATTATCTCAGCTCGTTATTACTGATAACATCACTTTCTCATCTAACAATAATAAGCTTGCAGATCTTGTGCATAATTGAGTTGTTATATTGACTTGGAAACGATGGTCTCCAATTAGATCGAGCCACGTGTAGGTTTACCGGTTGAAGGTATCTATCAAAGGAGCAACAATTTGCTATAAAATAATATCAAAAGCTTGATTTCGTAGTTGGCTGTGAACAAGCTGTGTGTACCTACTGCCCGACTATGAACGAGCCATTGGCTCTGTCGGTGCCTCTCCATTCTCCATTTTTTGTCTTTTCACCTGATTTATTAATTCTTTTTCCTTTTCTTTTTTTTTTTTTAAAATACTGGAGATGAAAATAAATACGTATTTACTTCAAACGGGAAAGTGAAATCACTTTTATCTCTAATATGACACTAGTGATTACATACATCATTAACTGATGAGGTCTAAACTCTAATTACACGAATTGTCATTCCTTATTGTTTCCAATATATTAACCCAATAGATGAAGGCCGATTAAACCTTGTGCTCATCTTCATCTCAAACCATCCCCTTTTTCTCGTTTTACTACGACACTGTAATTATTGGCTCAATATGATTAGAGGAATGATGAATTATGGATTAAAGCATCCTGTTTAATCATCGATTCCTCGTTCTTTCTTGATTTTTATATCTTTTTCTAGACAATTTTCCAATTGTGTTGTTATTCAGGACTTGGCATAATTGGAAAGCTAAACCGGACATCGTTGTTCATTGCAATTTTGTAGTAAGAGAATAACAACCTTGCCTTCAAATCATATAGCAAGAACCAGAAACCACATTTCAAAAAGGACTAAATACTGTTTAGTCATTGAGATTTTGACCATAAAACACTTCAGTCCCTGACCTTCTAATTTCACACGTTTAGTCCCTGTACTTCAAAATTTCAGACCAATAGGTCCTTGCGGTCTAAAAGTCGCGGCGAAATGTCTATTATGCCCTCAGTTCTTTTTTTTTTAATAAATTTATTCCTTTCTCTTTTTTTAATTTATTCTTTTTTCTTTATTTTTATTTTTTTTCAAACCGAAAGAAAGAAAGGGAAAAAAACAGAAAAAAAAAAATAAATAAATAAATAAAGAAAGGGAAGAAAAAAAAATTCATTTTCAAAAATAAAATAAAATAATTAATTAATTATAGAAAAAAAGAACTGATGGCATAATAGACATTTTGCCGCTACTTTTAGACAGCAATGACCTATTGGTCTGAAATTTTAAAGTACAGGGACTAAACATGTGAAATTAGAAGGTCAGAGACTGAAGTGTTTTATGGTCAAAAGCTCAAGGACTAAGTAGTATTTAGTCATTTCAAAAAGAACATAGATATTACTTTTATATTTCTTTTCATTGAATTAGTGATACACTCAACCTCCTCCATAAAACTTTTACAACATTTCCAGATAGGCCTCGTCAACGGGTCGGGCCGGGCCTTACTATATTTTTAAACAATGACGAGCTGGGCCGGACTTTATTATAAATCGAAAGATCCAAACCCGTCCATATAAAGAGGGCCTTGCGGGCTTTTTCGGGACGAGCTTTGTGGGCTTTATTTATAATAAATATTTAAAGACACTAATTTTTTTATAAATCTATATTTATATATCATACATTCCAAATAGCAACCTCTATCATTCAAAGAAATGGAAAAACCGACCGTTAGATGTGATTATTACAATAAATTATGCTTGCGGTTAAAAATTTAGTCAAATTCACCATAGTTTTGAACCCGATCGGATTGGTCAACCGTAGTCATTTGTATGTTTTCTTGGCTGACCGATGGCATGACGATCACGAAACATGCTTATTTTTTTACATCACGTTTGTAAATATTTCATCAATGGATGTGCGTAGACATAAGATAAAAATTTCAATTTTAATTACAAATACGTTGGTCTATACTAATTTGCCTTCTAAAGTTGTATAACTTATACATTGCATTTAAATTGTTGAGGTTCATTCTAAAGCAGACATGAAGTGGAAAATTAATTTGGAGAAACCAACCGCTCAATGGAGATATTGTAATGTTTTATGGTGGTTGTAGAAAATACAGCCAATTTGATTCTCGTTTCGAATTCGATTAGTTAGGTCAAACTTAGATACTCTTATAAACCTATATTTATATATCATACACTCCAAAGGGCAACCTCTATCAATTCAAATAAAATGGAAAAACTGACCTTTGGATGAGATTATTATAATAAATTATAAGTGTGGTAAAAAATTTAGCTAATTTCACCATATTTTAGAATCCGATCGAATTCATCAACTGTAGTTATGACATGTAGAACATATGTGCACATATTCTATATAGAAGTATGAGAATGTCCAATTTCACCATAAGCCAAATTACAACAAATTCACACTCACACAAAGACACACACACACACACACATATAATGATGATGCGGCACACTGAAGATTTCCAAATATATGTGTTGGGCCTTCTAGATGTTGCAGATTCTTGTCCAAGCTGAACTGTCTTCACTTAAATTGCCATAACTCCTTATAGAAAAGTAAAAATCGTAAACCGTAAAATTCTTCAGAAACTAGACACATGGAGATTTCCGTGTATATAGGGTACAACTCCTAATTCTATCCGAGCAGTTCCCAGTAATTCAGCGAAGTTCAGTTCTAGACATGAACTTGTAAAAGATGTTGCAGATTCTCGTCCAAGCAGAACTGTCTTCACTTAAATTGACAAAACTCCTTCTAGAAAAGTCGGAATCGCAAAACGTAAAATTTCTGATAAACTAGACACATGGGGCTTTCCGTGTATATAGCGTACAACTCTTAATTCCTTCTGAGAAGTTCCCAATAATTCAGCGAAGTTAGGTATTCTGCACAACAGTTTATGTGTTGCAGATTCTTGTTCAATCTAAACTGCCTTAACTTGAATTGCCATAACTCCTGATAGAAAAGTCGAAATCGTAAACCGTAAAATTCATCAGAAACTAGACACATGGGGATTTCCGTGCATATAGGGTACAACTCATAATTCCATCCGACCAATTCCCAGTAATTCAACAAAGTTAGATGTTCTGCACAACAGTTTATGTGTTGCAGATTCTCGTTCAAGCTGAATTGCCTTAACTTAAATTGTCATAACTCCTTAGAGAAAAGTTGGAATTGCAAACCGTAAAATTTCTCAGAAACTAGACACATGGGGCTTTAAGTGCATATAGGGTACATCTCCTAATTCCATCCGAGCAATTCCCAGTAATTCAACCAAGTTGGGTGTTGTGCACAACAGTTTATGTGTTATTTATATAATATTTTTTGTTTGCGGGCTTTTACGGGCCGAGCCTAACATGCTTTTGGCGGGCCGGGCTGGGTTTCAAACCCCTAAACCAAGCCCGGCCAGGCCTATGGCAGGCTTTTTGACAGGCCGGACCAAGCTTTTGGCCCTCCGGGCCGGCGGGCCTCCATCAGCCCACTTGATCCGCGGGCTTTTTGATGAGGCCTATCCAGAGTAACCAGTACGCAAACTCTTAACTACATTTGCAAAACCACCACTACTATTTCCTTCACCCTGCTATAATCACACCACCATGCACGCCTTCTTCCATCGTCCACTGGTTACGCATTATGTGTGATAGGTCATAAATTTTTTGTCATACCTGCACATTTCTGATGCCACAATTGGCACAAAATCTGTGCATACAGAAACGAACAAGAAGGTGGCAAGCAAAGGAAGCAGTAATAGTGAAGATAACTTAAATGAAATGCTAATCTAAATTAAGCATGCCAAGTCTCTTGTCTCAGAATATTAAAGTTGTATTGCCTCACATATGTTTCATTGAGTAGCTCTATCCTTAAATTTCTTACAAACCCTCCTCTCACACCCTATCCTACAAAGATCCATCAGCATTTGCACCACTACCTCCTCGCCGGCTTGCTGTTGTGTTCTTCAATATCTGTAACAAAAATAAACAAATGTCACAAGCTATATATAAAATAAAACTAGCAAGTGTTACATTACAGATGCAGCGTAATACAAGGAATCAAGGCCTTCAGTATAAACTTAAAACTGTTCTAGTGACCAGTTTAGGAAATGTTTTCCAGCCGTCACGTCTCCAAGGACAAAGGCTTGTGAAGTTTCACAAATACCCTAATTGATATGCATTTACCAATTAAGACAATGACAAGATGGATAGTTTGGGTGCCATTTCATGCTCAGATGTGCAAAAACTAGCTATGGCAACAATAAGGATGTGGTAAGAAATGATAGACAACTAAACGAGACGTAAGAAATCCTAACAAGTACAATTTTGCTCACATCCATTGGTACATTACTAATTTACTACCATTTCCACATGGTGGTATCATGTGTTGGACACTAAAACTACAGACGTGGCGCTTGTTAAGAAAGATCATAAACTGAAACTGTGAAACATAATGAATCTTTTATAACAAACAGAATCACATATAGTAACTTTGATGAACCATTTTAATCATGAACCAAAATAAACTTGGCGGCAGCAACTCTATCCCTTATTCCATACATCACCTTTCTTCATTAAAGAGGAAACTATGAAGTAATGGATCTGGTGGAGTAGGCCCCCAATCACATGCATGTCCGGATGTCCCCAACACTTTCAACTTTCAGTAAGTGATATCAATCGAGGCCCCAACAATCATCCTATATGCTCCATCACCTCAACTATTTTTCCCGGAAATACCCCTAAATGCAAACCTTTCCTTTATTCTGATTAAAGCCTAGTTCTCTATGTCATCAGCATCACTAACATTATGAAATGCTATCAAATTGAATAAATTTTCCAACAAAAATGGTACCATAATGATAGACAAGGATGATGAATATGTAGGGTAAGGAGAATGATGTCACATACATGTCTAAGCATCTGATTCTCATTCTGCAAAGTAGAGAGCCTCTCATCAAGCTCAGAATTCTTCTGCTCCAAGTCTTTCACTCTAACTTCCAAGTCACTCAAGTATGCCTTCTTCCTTTCCCTCGCTTGCTGAGCAGAGACTCTGTTCCTTAACAACCTGTTTAGTTTTGCAACCCAAAAAAAAAAACCAAAATGCCAATGAGCTCACGCAAGAAGGGCAGAACAGTAAAATCAACTATGAAAGCGGTGCGGGTAGGCTCACCTCTTCAACCTCTTGCTTTCCTTGTCAGCTGGGCTTCTTCCCCTCTTTCGTTGGTCACCTGCCACTTGGACCCGGTCTGGACCGGCCGCCGAACCGGCTTCCCTGCCAGAGACCGATGCTCCGGCTGATTCGCCGCCAATCTCCGGCACTCTCCTGATCTCCTCATCACTTTCCATGCCTAAAGTTCAGGCAAAGAAAAAAAATCATCTTTTTCAGGACCTCATATTTAAATACTTGGTTCCTCCATATCTTTCCTTCAAAAGAAACAATCTTTTAAACAACAATATCTAACGTTTCAATTGAGTAAATCCCGCATTTTGAAAAACCCAGATGGGAAATTTCCAAATTCTTCAGATTCATAATGGAACAGACTCATATAACAAGTTAAGCTATACATGGTAAAAAAGAGCCATCCTTTGTATCTGAAACAATGTAACAGCCTAAAAGAGATGAGCTTTGCCGCCAAAAGCATTTCCCGTCAAAAAGAACAAACACCCAGTTAAGAAAATCATTGATTATACAAAACCCAGAAGGGAAATTTGTAGACTCTTTAAATTCAGAGTTTCCGAGACTTAAGTTATGATTAAGCTTAAATAGGAGAAATAAGAAAAAATGAGTGAAAGTCTAACAATCTGACCTTCTTTAACTTCGAGCTGGAATGCAGAGCTGGAAGACCTCTCACTGCTCGAAGGCAGAGAGCTGGCGGCAAGAGAGCTGGTCGCCTGGTCTTGCAACATTTGATCCAGAGATTAGGCACAGAGAAATTAATATGGAAAAAATAGATCTTTGTATGGTTTTCAAGTGAGAGAAAATGAAAAGAGCGGGACTTTAATGTTTCATTAGAGTACATAAGAGAGGAGGGTTCTGCGAGCGGCATCGTGGAGCTTTGTGAGCCATAAAGGAGTAGGATGAATCAAAGGTTTGCAGGGGTGGATCGTGGAGGTAGAGGGATCGTCGGATTGGATTCAGATCTAAGGGATGGTATGGGAAGTTGGGTGGGAGATGCAATGAACTGGGACCACATTATGTGCTGGATATATGGAAGCGCATGTGTTTCTAGATTTTGGTAAAGCATAAACTATATGCCGTAGTAGAGTAATGGCATGGAACTGCATATGTTTCCTTTGAGGTAATGGGTAAGTGCAATGCACGCATAGATATTTAGAGATGAGTTGGTGCCAAAATGAGTTTGATTAAGATTCTTGACATTGTTAGTGGAGGTGAATTAACTTTATCGTTAGCTTTTGATCAAAAAAAACAAACTTTATCGTTATCCTTAAATTTATGTAATTAATATAAAAAATCTGACTGTCAAAATATAATTTAATTTCTGTATTATTCAAAACTATGAGTATGAATCTTTAACAAAACTTGTGTTTTTACATCTATTTTGGTGATCAAGTGTGAAAACCATAATAAGCACAAGCTCATACCAAAGCCAATCAGTCATAATCCGACCTGCCAAAATGCCAAAGCATTTGGCATCTATCCGTTGACCCCAAAATCGATCCATTTTAAGCATATATATATTTTTTTGATGGTTGATTTGGATAGCATATTGAAAGACGCAAAGGCCACCTCAGTTGAACAGTGTTTGGATGGGACCGAAGAACAGTAATTTTTGTACCAAGCGACTTTTTATGAATCTACCAGACAACCACCATCACACAAAAGACTTTGAACTCTCTAAATATCATCTTTCAAATATCGACTTCCGTCGGCTGCAAAGGGAGATGTAAGGTCCAAGTTGATCTTCTTACGTTGTTGCTTACATCGTTCCAACCCCTTCGGGTAAAGATAGACTAGTTCATTTTCAGAGTAAAGATGTGATGCTTGGAGTAGCCATAAAAATGTTACAATAGGTAGACTGATATTTGTGGTGGCCCAAAAACGTCGCTGCCAATCCTTTACAAAAAATCCCTCGTAACTTGAAGGAAGTCTCTTTCAGCCATAGAGTAGTAGAATGAAGGTGGGCTTTTGTCCCTTTCCTGACCAAAACATTTGTCCTCTCCTCCCTAAATCATAAGGGAATGGAGATGGGATTTGTTTCCTAACCATACTTTCTCCTTAATTACATGAAAGTGATCTGGTGGAATACCATTTTGTCATTATGTTCAGTTAGATAAGACATAGGAGAGAAGATCCTGATTACCCATTCTGCAAGCAAAGGAATTAAATAAATACATGAAATTGATAGCGGAAATTGAAACTCCATTATTTGAAGCATTTATTTATATCGATTCTGACATTCCACAGTTTCTCCAAGAGTTCAACAAAACTGAAACAATAGTTACAAGAATTTAAGATATGGGATTTTTCGGTATGCAGTAACGAACAAAATGCGATCGCACTCTTAAGCATCACATATGTATACTGTAAGATATTGAGAATGCATATACATGAACAAACATCAATGGCTAAAAGATGAATGAAAGAAGCCTGAATCACACGCGACAGAATGTATATAAACAAACTATGCCATCTCCTTTCCGCGGTTGAATTTCCGGGTTGCCCATTTTCTGAAAACAGCTGGAAACATCTTCATGAATTTGGTTTTAAAAGAATTATTCTTTTTGGCTGGGGTAGAATTATTGCGGGTGCAGATGGTGAGTTCTACATTTGAATTGCTATAAACCAGACCCAGGGGTTTGGCACTGTGGCAGAGCCTTAGCTCTCTAAACTCTGTCCTGGCTACCTCTTTTTGTAATGCCTCATCCCATACCAACCCCGAAGAGCCTTGCCTCCTAAACGAGGTAACTGACCTTGGTAATGTAGCCATAGTCTCTCAATCTGATTTTTCAGTTGTGATTATATTTGTTCTATGAAAAAGTTGTGATGCACGATTCTAGGTGAGCATGCAATTATATATACCAGAGGAAAGAGATTAAATGTGAATGGGAGAAGCAGAAGAGGTCAGGGGATGGCATCTAATGAATAACATATGCTTCCAATATGTCTTATGTTTAAAGTTATTTGTTCTAGGAAAGAACCACTGTACTGTTGCCGTCCTTTATTATTCTCTTCCTAGTTCTCTTAACCCACCCAAGGGAAAAGAAGATTATAGAGGTCAAAGATTTTTTATTATATTGCTGAGTTGAAGAGTTAACTAAACCAAGATACCTTCGGCTCTAGCTATTCCTATTCCATCCAATTTGTTAACAAACATATGCTTTATCACATAGGCAGATAGATGCTATTAGGTTGGTCTTTTTTTCATGGTGATTTACCCTTTTTCCATGTTTGTAAGTTCAGTACAAACAAAAGCAGGCCATTTCTCTTAAATACTAAAAAACTCTATCACATGTCATTACAATTTTTTAAGTACCTGATTTACATATTGTTCTAGTTGACAGTAGTAGGAGCAGACGGTTGATATGGACGCCGAGAGTCAGGAACCCCCTCTTCAGAACGTTTGTCTTCAAACCATTTCACAATTCTTTTGCGCGGCAGGTTTGTCACATGCACTATGCTGCTGACAATTGCATTCTGCGGCACAAGTTAATGCACACACAGCATCAGAAAATGGTGCCCAATTTCTTTCAAGTTAATATAACACGCAGCATCAAAATGAGTTGCTTACTGTTGGGCGCTTTGTTCTTCTATAAACTCTTTCAAGGGTGTCAAGATGCACTTTCTTCAGTCTCTTCTGACCAGAAAACTTTTGTTGCCGGACATGAACCGGCACCTTCACCGCAGTTTCGACCGCTGCAGCATCTGTAGTAGGTTCCACAACAGTTTCCACAGTGGTTTCCACAACAGTTTCTACAGGCTTTGGTTCAGGCACAGATTTTTTAGGAGCAGGTACATCAGGTAGGGCAGCACTGAGCATCAAAAGATTTGGAGGCGGATCACGAAGCATTTGAAGAACAAGAGCCCTGTCAAGACAAAGCTCAGCTGCAAGGGCTTTTACCTGCAGCAGGACAAAATCATAAACATTTGCAGCAGAACAAAAATCCCCATATAACTGAAAACTAAAGTTTACTTGACAATCAATTATTGGCTACAATGCAAACAAGGTTGAACTTTCTATTTCTTATTCATTCTATTAAGTTTAATTCCCAACCAGAAACCAAAGCAATTAATTTCTAAACAGAAAGATTGTTTTTTAACTTGGTGTATACAATAAGCTGAGAAACCAATAAGATACCTTCCAAAAAGCTGAGCAACTCAATTTATCAATTTCCATTTAGACCAGAAGAATTCAAATTCTGTGGCCAATTCCACAGCTTTTCAGCTACCACAAAACGCATATAGATATATAGAAATTACACTTACACTGGTTTTGCGGCGACCGACTTTTAAAGCTGAAGCCAATCTCCGAAATTGCCAAGTCTTAAGCTTCACAGCAACTTCAACCTCATCGTCGTCCTCCTCATCTTCTTCAGTCGCATTAACATCGCCATCGCCGTCTTCGTCATCCTCCTCCTCTTCTTCCTCGTCTTCATCTTCATCCTCATCAACCGCACCAAACGCCTCCGCCAGTTCCTCTTCAAGCCTAGCCAGGTCCTCTTCACTTATCTCGTCGTCTTCGCCGTCATCATCAAACGACACGCCGTCGTTTCTGAGGTCTTCCTCCAGCAGCGAAAACAAAGCGTCTATAGCATCGCCGTCCACTTCATCCTCCTCATTCTCCGCCGCGCTTTT
Source organism: Rosa lucieae (assembly GCA_024704745.1). Taxonomy (NCBI): domain Eukaryota; kingdom Viridiplantae; phylum Streptophyta; class Magnoliopsida; order Rosales; family Rosaceae; genus Rosa; species Rosa lucieae. The sequence goes on from CM045497.1 coordinate 58,592,211, forward strand.
CTACATTTCACCCCCCCAATTCAAAAAAAAAAAAAAAAAAAAATTATCCAACCTTTTTCCTTTTACTGCAACAAGAAATTAAACCAAAGTTACCTTCTTTAACTTCGGCTGAGCTGACGTCACCGCGGCGCGGTGGTTCTTACGGCGGGCGAAGGCGAGCGTGGACGAGAAGCGAGCCGGAAGGTGACGTGGCAGGACCAGACTGGCCGGTCCGGTTCGGGTTGTTTCGTGGCGGGAAGACGGTAGACGATGAAGGCCGTTAGGAGCGTTGAGCGCCGAAGCGAAAGCCATTTTGCTCTACAAGGAAACGGAAATAGCAACGAAACCGTGGCGTTTTAAATGTCACAGCCTCGCACCGCTTCCGCCGGTTAGCATAAAAATGCGCCGCTTTCGGTGGTTCTGGGTTTATCTACTCTACTCTACTACTGTAGCCTTCACACATAAAACGACTGCGCTCAGCGACGTTTTGAGGGTGAAGGTTTGAACCATAAAACGACGTGGCGTTAGGGACGATACGGTGTCGTTTGATGGCTGTGATTCCCGGCTATTATTATTGACTAGTCAAAGTAGTGCCAAAGCATAAGTAGCATGGTAAAAGAAGTTTGATCCGTGAAGAAGTCTGAATTAAGCCAAACAAATAATGGCAACTGCTGCTTCATCGTCGTCGTCGTCCAAAGGATGGATGGGCAATATCCAAACGACGGCTGCTCGCATCTTTTTCATTCTAATCATTTTTCAGATCCCACTTTTCAGGTACTGTAATTCTGTCACCATTTTTTTTTTTCGAAATTTTGATTTATAATTGTAGCTCCCCAACTTGTTAAGTCTATCTGGATGTGCTTTGTTTTTGCTTAGTTTCATGTTTTAGCATCTGGGTATTGGTGGTTTTGGGTTTATCGAATCTGGGTTGGTTGGTTGATGAAACCCTCTATGGGTTTTGTTGAATTCGGATTAGCTGGGGTCATACTGTTAATCCAATTTTTTTGCAAAAAGACTGAATCTTATATTTGCTTGTTGACTTGACTTTGTTATACCTGGAGATTGTGCTTTAGGATCTGCACAATCTTTTTGGTTTAGCAGTTGAATTAGTGTACTTGGATCACATGCTGTACTCTCACGAGGACCCTATATGGATCAGCAATTTGAGACTAGGGAATGAACTGCAGCTAAAAGATAAGTTCTTTTCTAAGTGGCAATATATGTTTAGTTGCTTGGGCAAAATTCGAACTGAATGAAAGGCTCTAGATTTGCTGAAAGTTCTGCCTTGGTAAACATATTTCCGGAGTAGTTGGAATCACATTAATATAAAGCATCCATTTTCTTGAATCAATGTGGGATCCATGTAGGTCCTGACATGGAGGATTGAAATGCGTTGCTGTACTACCATTGTACCATATATATGTTACCCATTTTGAACCTCCTTACCTTGTATTTGCTTTATTCTGAATCTATCTGCCTGCTTCACTTCTCCATTTGTTCCTCTAGCTTGTCTTGAACAAATCACAAAAGTCTTTGTTTTTATCTTTTCACCAAAGAGAAAATTTGCATTCCTTCTGTGTTGTCATGTAAAGTTGGAATGGATATCAAGAAGGGAAATTTGTAATGCTTTTTACCCGTTTCTCCTTTGGTTATTGTCACAGAGTTCCATGCAGAGCTGGTATGTGTACCACACCATTGCATTTCACATCTTCCCAGCTGATTACAAGTGAGATCTTTCCTGTTCCTGTAGTAAAGGCTCTTCTCTACCCTGGAGCTCTTGCAAATGGCCTCGTAAGGAACATGACTGCTCCAAGCTGGAATAACTTGTTAGAAATCTATAACTTGACCAATGCAAAGGAAGCCAATCCAGTTACTGATCTCCAGCGCTTAGAGGTTTGCGTTTTTCAACCGATTATTTTCCTTTTCTGTTATTTTAAAACGTATTTATCTTAGTCAGAGGAAGTCTCTCTTTTTTTTTTTTCCTTATTTGGTATTTTCCTGATTTGCCAGCTTAATTAAATTCTGGATCTTGCTAAACTCTCGTCCATAAATATTGACTGATTGTATTGCACACTGTTAATGTTTGAATAGGAAGCTGGGTTAACTTACACAAATAAGATAGTAGAGTGTATTTTCTTTTCTTACTGACTTCGAAACGGTCAAGGGAGGCGAACACTTTAAAGTAGATATCTGGGATCCAGTTTCGTCCTAAACTACGTGAAATTTCATCCCATGCTTCCCCTTAAATGATCATTAGATATGTACTACAATTCCATATCATGGTTTAGCAAGCTATCTGGCAGTAATCTCATCTCTGTTTCTGATTCGTTCACCAGGTTCTAACAGGGAGCTACTTTTCTGTGGCTGGAGCCCTTGTGGGTGTTCTGAAATCAGGGAGGATGAGCATGTTTGGGACACTTCTATTAATTTGGGGCCTCATCAAAGAAGGGATCTTAGGAAAGCCTGTGAACACAGATCCTACTAAAGCTGTCTATGTCTACCCAACTATGTTGCTTGCCTTGATCGCTGCCTTCTCATCTATAAAGTATAATGCGAAGAAGATTGTTAGACCTGCACCTGCTAGGCCTATTGCAAAGCCTCTTCAGAGGTCTTCAAAATCTAAGCTGAAATGAGTTGAACTGCAATCATCAAATTTTTGTGTAACGTTTTTAACAGTTAGCCAGTTCAAAACTGCGTGTCCTGTCAAGATCTGTTCAGAAAAATATTGTTGTCATTTTTTCTTCAAATCACCAGCTGTTTCTCCAATACATTTCTTATCAATATTAGAAAGTTGGATGAGGTTTGAGAAAGTGACATGCAACAACAGACATATCTACATGGTTGGCATAGGGAGGTCGTAAATGAACTTGTACACAAATTTATCAAATACGAAAGTAGTGTCTGTACCCTGTCATCCCGATATGTCTACGGATCACCTTTTTCTTCATTACATTCCGACATTCTGTAGAATCTAAAATCTTAAGAAAGAACCTCATTTTCCCACAACATTTGCCGCGAAATAGGCCATTGAAGACAACTCTTAAAAGGGTAGACAAAATCGGGAAGCTTCTTTTTGGTACGAGTCAGAGAAGCTTCAACGAAAATTAAAGCAAGGTGTATCACTTGTATAGTCAGAAAGAAAACCTTGTATTTCCTTATACTTTGTGTGGGGCCTGCATTTGATTGTTCAGAACTCGCCCTAGATATATAAAAGAGAGTGCGAGCACAGCTCTGCGTTGACCCGACTTCTAACTTCTAACATCTTCTCTATCATTGTGCGAACATAAAAGGTAATTATCAGTTTCATCTATCTGAGAAACAAGCATTCTTCATTGAGCTTCCTGGGGCTTCAAAGCCTTGATTAATAGCAGGTGTGAATTCACTTCCTTCAATTCTCTGCCCTCTATTTTGCTGTTAATTCATAGTTTTGGTCTGTGTTTTTCCCTTCTCCCTTGCTATGAAGCTTTTAAGTTGTTTCTTATGTTTCATATTAGTTGGAAATTGGAATTGAGCAAGGCGATTGTGCTTCGTCTCTGTATGTTTTGATTGGAAGCATAAAAAATAGAAAACTCGATGAACACATACAATCACACTCAATTCGATATAATTGTTTGATCTTAAAGGGGATATGAGGATAACATCACTGTCTGCAATGTATTATTATACAAGATTTGTTTAACTAGAAGCTGCAATAATGTAGAAAAGGAATAGCTAGGCACACATCTTGGCTTTATACGAGACCAAAAATTTGAGAAAATTTGTACTAGTTTTTGCTTTTACTGCTTCAAAATGTGGAGGGAAATAAAGAAAGAAAGATAGTTAAAAAACAAAGTGATAAGGGCTGTGTCTGTCTATGTTACTGTAATCCCAGAAATTTTCAGAAGGATTCAAATGCGATGGATCTTCCAACAGTGATGTATAAGCAAACTAGTATGTAAGAACTTATTCAAGCATTAATTCCACTTAAGGCCTCTCGGTGGAAATCTAAGAGTTGCATGTATTGAGGTTCGAGCATTGGGGCATTAATTCGAATAATGGTTAACTCTGTATTTTGTGATGTTCTTAGTTCTTTGTTGTAGCATCTTGGAATGTCAATAACGAATTGCTAATTGTGGTGCAGTTTATCATCGATCACAGCAACACATCGGTGGAAAATGGCAGGAAACGGTGAAGCTCTGAATGACATAGAGAGCCAACAAGCCCAGCACATTCCATTGATAACTTCAATGAGACAAGAGTTGGAGGATTTGCCTATTCTGTCTCCTTTGTGTTGTATCTACAAAGTTCCTGAGCGGCTACGGCGTGCAAGTGAAAAGGCATACACACCTCAGGTTGTTTCTATAGGTCCACTTCACCATGGGAAGGATAGCCTCAAAGCAATGGAAGTGCACAAAAGGAGGTACCTGCAAGCTTTTATAGTTCGGACCAAGGCCAGCTTGGAGGAATATGTAGTAAAAATGAAGAACCAAGAAGAAAAACTGCGCAATTGTTACGCTGAAACTATTGACTTTACAAGTGATGAGTTTGTGAAAATCATTTTAGTGGATGCAGCGTTCATCATTGAGGTATTACTGAGGTACTGTATCCATGAGTTGCAGGACGAGAATGATCGCATATTTAATAAACCATGGATGTTACAGGATGTATGGCCTGACATGCGGTTGCTTGAAAATCAGCTGCCATTTTTCGTTCTTGAGGAACTTTATGCTAGAGTCTCTTCTAATGTTACTGAGGGGAAATCATTAATTGATCTTTCTCACAATTTCTTCACAAGTCTGATGCATATAGAGGGTACGGAAGGCAATTTACAGACCATACACTCCGCTCGTGTACATCATTTTGTTGATTTCTGTAGACACTTATATCTACCGCCCCAACCAGAATGGCCAGCTAAAGGAAAACTCGAAACTCTAACCACACCCAGCATGACTGATCTACACCGGGCTGGAGTCAAGTTTAAGGTGAGATCAAGCAAAAATTTATTTGACATACGATTTCAAGGTGGGATGCTTGAAATTCCAAAATTAGCAATAAGTGATGAAATAGAGCTTACAATCAGAAATATCCTTGCCTTTGAACAATGCCATAGCCTAGAGAATATCATAAATGATTATGTTGTTGTCATGGATCGCCTTGTGAACACCCCAAAGGATGTGGAGTTGCTTGTCAAGTACGGAATTGTTGAAAATAGGCTAGGTGATAGCTCTGGAGGGTCTGCTTTGATTAACAATCTTGCTGACGGGGTCATCGTTGACTCCAAAGACTTCTGTTATGCTACTCTTTGTAAAGACCTGAACAATTACTGCAGTTGGACATGGCACAAATGGAAGGCGAATTTGAGACAAAATTATTTCAACACCCCTTGGGCAATTATATCTTTCACTGCAGCTGTTATTCTTCTCATACTTACTCTCATACAAGCAGTGACCTCTGTTTTCTCTGCTGTGAAAGGTAAGTCTACATAGTAAGTGTCCATTGCCCGTTCTCCATATCCTTTCCTTTTGTTCCCTATTCTTTGAGATTTGTAAATTAGTTTATGATGGCCTGATGGTCAGTAAGAGTATTTAGGCTCTTTTGTTGGTGGTAGTGTGGTGTAAGATTGCTGGATTATGGCATTATGCCAGATATAGTAGAGATTCATGTTTGTACTTTGCTATTGCCAATAAGAAATGTTAAACCTTTGTGTATCTGCCTTGTATGTGAATTACAGTTAGGCATCATTCCATGTGGTTTATTCATCTATGTTTTAACGATTTTGTTCCAATATATAGAAATTATGTTTTACCTGTAATCTGTAGGCACAATTCTGACTGGAAATTACCATTGTGAGCCAAAAGCACTCTTTACAAAGATAGCACATTAGTCTTTTACAGTATCCAGCAGTAATCTTCATTTGAATATCACTCACTGAGTAGGTTCAAGTAATTTAGGGCCTCACCGAAGAATGGACACCAGAAAATTAAGCCTGTGAACCCCAGATTCTACAAAAGCTGTTCTTGACCATATAAATATGTTGGCTGCCCCAATCTGTGCCTTCATCTGATTGCTTCCAAAGCAGAGGAAACGATAGAACTGCTATTTACCAATAAGACAGGGGAAATGACGATATTTTATTAAAAATAATAATAATGATAATAATAGTGACAGAGTTGCATTAACTTTTCTTTGCTTCCAATCTTCAACTAGATATAAGCTTCTACATAAGTACAAGTCCAAAGTCTACTTCAGTCTCTATAGGGACCATGTTCTGCCACTACATTCCACTCCTGCATATATGGACTTGTTCTCTGCCTGGCACCCTATGCTTATAGTCATCAGGGGAGGATAAGGTTACATACTGAAGGCCTTTCTTTCTAAGTATGTGGTTCATCACTACTTGTACTAGAGAACTTCTATTTCCTATATCAGGGGAGCAAGCAATCTGTGCATAACAGGTGCAAACTCGCTTCCTTAGTTTACTATCTTTCTTCTTATTTATTGTTTTTCTGGAGATATTTCCAAATAGAAGCATTATATCTACTGTTAATGATGGATGATAAGTACTATCTGCTGTAGAATTTCTTTCAATTGCACTGTGATATGAATTGAGCTACTGGTATTATTAGGGGAATCACATGACTACTATATACTATTTTCAATTTTAAAATATTCCAAGAATGATTGCTAGAGACAGCACATAGTTTGAGTTACTCCGGTAAATATGATTGCACCGTATGGAATTTCCAAACCATCTACATTGACTTCAAATTTTGTTGTAAATTTTTGTATGTTAGTAGCATCTTGGAATGTTTTTTTTTATTTTTTTGTCGAAATCTTGGAATGTTAATAATGATTAATTCCTTTGATTGGGGTTCATGATTCCAGTAATCACGACCAGGTTGGGATCCATCCATTATAATAACAATACATCGAGAGGAAAATGGCAGATGAAAGCCTTTATCAAGCTCCAAATGGCATTGAACAGTACCCATACATTCTTCCATCAGCAACATCAATGAGAAGGGTGTTGGGTAGCTTGTTTCCTTTATCCCCTTCGTGTTGCATCTGCAGGGTTCCTAAGCGGCTAAGTCGTGTAAGCGAAAAGGCCTATACACCTCAGGTAGTTGCTATAGGTCCACTTCACCATGGCAAAGAAGGTTTAAAAGCCATGGAAGAGCTCAAACATAGGTATCTGAAAGCCTTTCTGCATCGTTATCAGACTGTCACTAGCTTGGAGGATTGTATAATGAAAGTTAAGGAAGAAGAACAAACTCTGCGCAGTTGTTATGCAGAGCCAATTGAGTATGATAGTGATGAATTTGTAAGAATCATTCTAGTGGATGCCATATTCATCATTGAGGTCTTAATACGGTACAATGATGAAAGATTGCAGCCTGAAAATGATCACATATTTAAAAAACCAAGGATGTTAGAGGATGTATGGCCTGACTTGCGGATGCTTGAAAATCAGCTGCCATTCTTCATCCTTAAAAAACTTTTCTGCCCTGTTGCTACGGAGGAGTATTCAATCATTAGTCTTTCTCACAAATTCTTCAAGACTCTAATGCATATAGAGGAAATGGAAGACACTTTGCCGAGAATAAGAGATTCTCCAGTAGGACATTTTGTCGATTTTGTTTGGAAGTTGTACCCGCTGCCACCATCACGACCAGCGTTACAAAACTCACATGGAGGGCAAGTTGAAACTCTAGCCACACTCAACATGAAAGAGCTATATCTCGCAGGAGTCAGGTTTAAGGTGGGATCAAGCAAAAATATTTTTGACATACGATTCAATGATGGGACATTGGAAATTCCAATGATAACCATAAGTGATCAATCAGAGGTTAATCTCACAAATCTTCTGGTATTTGAACAAAGCCAATGCAAGGAGACAGAGAATTACATAAATGATTATATTGGCTTCTTAAATATTCTTGTCAACACCCCAAAGGATGTGGCTTTGTTAGTTAAGCATGACATTTTTGAGAATAAGTTAGGTGACTTTAAAAAAGGGTGTACTATGATTAAGAACCTTGGTGATAGGGTCAACATTGTGGCCTCCAAAGAGTTCTATTATGCACACCTTTGTGAACACTTGAATAAGCACTGCAGAAGGTCATGGCACGTATGGAAGGCAAATTTGAAGCAAGATTATTTGAACACACCTTGGGCGACCATTTCTGTCATTGCAGCTGTTGTTCTCCTCATACTCACTCTCATACAGACGGTGTGCTCCATTATCAGTGTTCGTCAAACTCATCAGTAAGTTAGTTTCTTCCTGTCCTTCTACCTTTTTCATCATCTGCACCACACATGCTTTCTACTAGCCTAGAGGTATGATTTATTCCCTGAGGGAATTGTAAAGTTGATTCACCGAGATGTATAGTAGTCTTTATTAGGAGACTATACCAAGTGTAAGTTGTGTAACAGAAAGATTTGGAATACTTCTCCACCTAATTCTCCAACATTTGAATCAAATTTACAAAGCTCAATCTGTTTTTCCAATCAGGCTGATTTAATGTGACTCAGGAATCAGGATCATAGCAAGGTGATTATAACTTTCACAAAAGATATAACCGAGCAAATACCATCCACAACAAATAAACATAATTTGGGTCTTAATGATATTCTGCTGCCTACGTCTAGGATTTAGCATTGATGAATAATAGGGACAAACTTTCCAGAAACTAGAGGCAAGTGATAACCAAATTCCAAAGACTAGCAACCGATTACAGAGATCTGAAATCAAAGATGATGCCTAAAACTTAAGTTTCGCTTTCTATAGAGAGAACACATGTTCTTTTTCCCAATTATTACATCCCTAAGAACTGAACTCTCCTATGATGCTATCTAAATTATGTGAATAATCTCGCTGACATGGAGCTGACTGGAGTATAGCTAACACAGCACTATCACAAAAAACAAAAAGGAATGCTCTGGCCTTTGTACTGATCCGACTTCTTACACCTCACATTTCTTGAAGCACAAATTTCCTATGTTTCATGGTAGTTATCATTGACATTCAGTGAAGCTTACTATGAGAGAAAGTTTTACACACAACGTGTCTAAATCACGAAAGAAGAGAACAACTGTGTAGCGGTTAAATAAGTTGCTGGCTTAAGTAATGTTGGAGATACGACCTCAATTTTTTGGCAGAACCTTGTCTGGGAAATGACACTGAAGAAGGCTTAGGCATAATTTATTTGTAATTGGTTGGTACAAGCTTCAAATAAAAAAAAGGGGACAGACACCAGAATCTTTTACGTTATCTTGCTGGGCTTGAAATGTCAATGACGTGCGTAAACCTATCAAAGAGAAGAGGCGAGGAAGTTGTAGCCTGACTTCTTGATAGCTTATATATAGTTCATCATTGGGCTACTGTTCAGAAAAAGTGGTTGATCTGGGTTGAGACATATACAATTGAGCATTGCAGGTTCGAATTCGATGCCTTCCCCCTTCTCTGCTTTCTATTTTCTTCTTGTTTAATTATTCTTATGTCTAACGTCTTGTAAGGTTTAAGATTCTTATGTGCCATAGTAGTTGCACCTCTTTCTTGCTATTCAAGCATGTATCTATTGCTTTTCATGTTATATCACTACAAGAGAAAATAGCAAAATCGAGGAATTTCATTGTGACAACTCAAAAATTGTCGCAAAAACTTGGCAAATACAAGGAAATTTCAGTTGCCGCACATGATCCCATCGGCGACAACCAATTTGTCGCATAAAGTAAGTATTTGCGACAAATTGACAGTTGTTGCCCATTTGACATTATGCGACACCCAATTCCTCCCAAAATGTCAATTAGGCTACAATTTCTATCAACTGTCGGTTAATGTTTGTGTGACAACTTTAACTTCCTCGTAAAAGATTAATTAGGCGACAACTTCTACGAATTGTCGCTTAATGTTTATGTGACAACTAGATTTTTGTCGCAGAAGACTAATTTAGCAACAACTTTGGTGAGTTGTCAGTTAATATTTATGTGACAACTTTAACTTCCTCGCTGAAAATCAATTGGGTGACAACTTTAACAGATCGTCGCTTAATGTATATGTGACAACTTGAACTTCCTAACTGAAAATTAATTAGGCGACGACTTCTACTAGTTGTCGGTTGATATTTATGTGACAACTTTAATTTTCTCGTAAAAGACCAATTAGGTGACAATTTTTACAGGTTGTCGGTTAAAGTTCATGTAACAACTGGAACTTCCTCACTGAAGACGTATTAGGTGACAACTTAACTTCCTCGCAAAAGATTAATTAGGCAACAACTTTTACGGGTTGTCACTTATTGTTTATGTGACAACTAGACTTTCGTCACTGAAAGCCAATTAGGAGACGACTTCTGTGAGTTGTCAGTAAATATTTATGTGACAACTTTAAATTCCTCTTTGAAAACAAATTGGGCGATAACTTTTATGAGTTGTTACTTAATGTTTATGTGGCAACTTAAACTGTCTCGCTAAAAACCAATTAGGCAACGATTTTTATGAGTTGTCGGTTAATGTTGATGTCATAACTCTAATTTTGTTGTAAAAAACCAATTAGGCAATGACTTTTATAGGTTGTCGCTTAATAATTATGTGAAAATTTGAATTTCCTCTCCGAAAACCAATTAGGCGACAACTTAATGCATTGTCATTTATTACAATCACTTTAGACATTTTACAACAACTTTGGGTTGTCGTCGATATCAATTCCTCTTGTAGTGGTTTACCTCCAGATCAAGGGCAGTCCACTCATCACGGAGGGCATGCACTCACTAGCAATAGCACGAGTCTCAACTAGTCCACTACAAGAGGAACTAGCAAAAATAAGGAATTTCATTCTGACAATTCCAAATTTTGTTTATTATTTACTTAAGTTAACTGTACATTATATTTTAAAGGGAAAATTTCGCAAACAATACACTAAGTAAAGGCCACTAATAATTCTTATACACAAAGTTTCAAACCAAACATTTCGATACACGAAATCTGAAACTTGACCCACTATCAGTACACGACGTCAATTTTTGACACCAAAATGTCCATTATGCCCTCAGTTCTTTTTTTTTAATAAATTTTTTTTTCTGTTATTTTTTTTCCTTCGTTTATAAATGACTCGAGTCTTTTTTTTTTTTTTTTTTTTTTTTTTTTTTTTTTTTCTTCTGTTATGCGAGGTGAGGAAGGCGGCGTTGGAAGCGAGGGAGTGAGCCCGGAAGAAGGAAGAAGAAAGAGATAAAACAAAGGAAAAAAAAATAACAGAAAAAAAAATTATTAAAAAAAAAGAACTGAGGGCATAATGGACATTTTGGTGTCAAAAATTGACGTCGTGTACTGATAGTGGGTCGAGTTTTAGATTTCGTGTACCGAAATGTTTGGTTTGAAACTTTGTGTATAAGAATTGTTAGTGGCCTTTACTTGGTGTACTGTTTGCGAAATTTACCCTATTTTAAAACATGACATGCTTATATCATGAAAGTGCAAAGTCATAATCTTTAACCACAAGGAGGGGCAAACGAGCAAGTAAGCACAGCTAGTTTTTTATCCTTCACTATTTGATTTAGGTCTAATGGAGATTAACTACAATTGAGCAAGAAATCGAATAAATAGTGTAAGTAAGAAGGACACTTCATTATAATCTCACCAAGCGACAAAGAAAATAGATCAATCACATCAAATGTTCTAAAAGTTACATTTCCTCATAAGTACATTTTATGTTAATCTCTCATATTTCTATGCTATTGTGCTTCTGAATTAATTTAGAGATCGTAGACTTATACGTCATACCAAATTGGTGCATTAATAGTTGTTGATTTTTTTTCTTTACGAGACAAGAGTTATACTAGGAAGACAAGATCCTAGCTTAGTTGTTACTACAATTCATATATCAGAGCTTGCTCTTCAATGAAATTTGTTGAATAATGCCCCGCGGCAACAGTGTGCTTCGAGAGTCCAAAATTTAAAATTTTTCTTTTTGTACATTGGAAAGTAGTTGAACCTCGGTCTAACCTAATCTCAATATAAGAGACTAGAATCCTAAGTTTTAAAGCTTTAATATATGAATACCGGATTTAGGATGAAAAATATTCTAGAAAAAAGAAAAAAAAAAAAAAAAAAAAAAGGCACCATTTGATTAAAGAACAGAGGCGCAATTCTTCAAAAAAAAAAAAAAAAGAGAGGCTCAATCCGAAAAAATGAGCGGGCTTCTATCCCAAAATTTTCTTTTTGAAAATAAAAACCTAATCACTTCTGCCTCTTCCCTTTGCATCCTCATCAAAGCCGCCCATGACCCACTTCTCTCTCGTACCAACCAAGCTCACCTAAGAACCTCACACCGTCCATGACCGCCGTCTTGCTCCTCGCCATCGGAAATGGCGTCCAAGCGTCTTCGTCTCCGTCGCCGCCATCTGGTTCGGCATGATCCTCTCTGCTGGGACGTTCGTCGCGGTCTACGGGGCCAGTTTCCCTCAACCTGGCGACATTCTTGATGACTTGTTTTGGGTTTCTAATAGAAAGAGTCTTATGTTGTATCAGCTTCATGTGTTCAAGTTCTTTTGGGTTATTAGGAGTTGTGATTATAATTTATTGGAAGCAGATAGGATTGTTCTGAAAATCTCGTTTATTTTGCAATTTCTAGCCTGGGATCTTTATGATGATGATGCTTTGCAAACCACGTTACTAGCTATGGATAGTACATACATCTGTTATTGCTGAAGTTTTATGGGTTTCAGAAAGTTGCTGTCTAGCTAGTTGAAATATACGAGTAGTAATTTGATAGTGGTTTTTATCGGCTGTTTTTGTTTTGATTTTTGTGGTTTTGGTGCCGTATTGTGCAGAAAATGTCTTTAGATGACGAACAAAATCCAGTCAAGGCCATAGCGGTAAAGGATAGTGAGAAGAAGAAGAAGAAGTATGACAATGCATGAGTTCTGTGGTAAGTTACAAGTTTGGTTGTTAATGATTATGACAATGCATGAGTTTCTATATTTCAAGATGAATATGTGGGGAGCTGTGTTTAGTTATACCCTCCTCCCGTATAATTTCTTTAAACTGTGATTGTGAGGGTCTCCTTGGCGACCTTCATTTATAAATTTTTTTTTTTTCAGTATTCGGCTGTCTCTTTAGTAACAAAGACATGCATTTTCTTCAGGGAGTTGAGTTTCAATGCTTCTGATGTATGCTTGCTTTGACTTTTTATTGATTCCTACAATGTTTTCTTGGGAACCTTGTGTGGTTTACATACCAAATTATTTTAGGTGCTAGACAAGATAGATTAGATTCCTTTCCCTCACAAATAAGCAAATTTTGGGTGAAAGGTGATAACACTTAATGATAAATTCGAATTTCAGGTTAGTTGATGTTCCTTGCTTTGCTTTAACACTATGAAGTGTGCTACTAGATGACCTGTGATTCAGCATTGTTCATTGATTTGGGAAAACAAAATGCAGATTAAATTAGACAAAGAGAGAGAATCCTCTCCATACGTGACTGGGGTATAAAAATGGCAAAGGAGGACTTGATCAAGAACTTAGGAACGATAGCAAAATCTAGTACTTCAGGTATCTTTTGTTGTTATATTGAAGTTTACATTTGTTATGCATTTTTAATGCAATTGTTGGAAAGTTAAAAGTTATTAGAATCTATCGCTTGTTTATTTGTCTTCAGTTTTTATACTAGTACCTTCTTCTACTTAGTGTGAGTTTTTCATTCCTGATACATGTCTTATGTTACTCTGGAAATAAAATGCTAGTAAGTAGTAATACATGATTGATAAATTATGTGCTTTTTTGTGAAGACTTTGTTGATCTAGTTAAATTAATTCATTATAGTTTGCAGGGGTTGATGTTGACTGATTGGATACAGAGCATATCCAACCTCCAGCAGCTTTGGTTAAGGTTGAGGATATCAGGACAATCTGCTAATCGTTGGCTTCATTTTGGTTATGGGCTAATGCCTATCTCTTTGGGTGCTCAAAATTTATATTTATTGTATATTCTATTATTCTTCACGAGTGCTAGCTTTGATACAACTACTGTATTTTGGAGGTATCCTCCTCCTTGTGTCTTTTGTTTTCTTCTAGTAGAAGTTTAGGCTTTATGTTCTCTTCTCCTTCACTTTGTATTCTTATTATTATTCAATAATGCATTTTCTTTTATCAATGTTATTCTTTTTTTCTTTCATGTAGTAATTTGTTCAAATGTATGTCTTGTAAACTATTATGCTCAACATAAATGAATCCTCGCATTTAGTAATTGCGACAAAACTATTGCCTCGTATATAGGTTTTTGTAACACAATTGTGTGTCTACAATATAAATAAACCCTTGTGTACTATTTATAGCGACAAAAATATAGTCTAGTAGATAGTCTTTTCTAACTCAATTAAGTTTCTCGCAACATCTGATAAGCGATGCATCAGTTGTGTCACAAATTAAAAATGCAACAACCAAATAATTTTTCTCACTTTTGACAATCAGTAAAGCACATTAAGCAACAACCGGTAGCGACAACCCAAAATGCTTGCATTTTATATTTAGCAAGAATTTTAGACTTTTTGTGACAACTTTAGCTTGTCACATATGTCATTTTCACATATGTCATTTTCTCTTGTCACAGAAGCCTCGTATATTAGAAATCGTAACAAACATAGAGTCTCGCATATAACAAATGGTAACATACTTACATGTCTCTCAAGATGTCATTTGCGAGGAATAAATTGTGTCACATATTGAAAATGTGACAAACATACAAGCCTCGCAGTTGGAATATGCAACACAAACGAAGCCTCGTATATTACAAATAGTAACAAATATAAGTTCTCGCATATAGTTTTTGGTAACACACTTATGTGTCTCACAATTTGTGATATGCAATGAACCAATTGTGTCACATATTGAAAAAGCGACAACCGTGTAATTTTGTCACTTTTGACAATCAGTAAAACACATTAGGCGACAACTGGTTGCGACAACCCAAAGTCGTCGCATTTTCAACTCAGCGAGAAATTTAGATTTTTTACGACAACTTTGGGTTGTCGCCGATGACATTTTCTCTTGTAGTGTATGCACGCTCGGCCAGCCAGGAAAAAACCTTATTGTAGTTCATTTAAGATTTTCATTTTGTACTCCTTTTAACATGATAGTATGAACTTCTAAACCCATAAAAACAATAAAGAACACATATTTGCTGACTAATTATTTGTTCCTAAAAGCAGATTATTTATCGGAGCCTCTCATAAAAATATAACTAGAACAAAGTGAAATACACATCGTCGGTAAGTGGGAAGTTACTGCAGAGGAGTGAAATATATATATTTTTTTTAATCTTTTCCAATTTTGATTTTGTTATTTAGCTTCTTATCCTTTAATTGTTAAATATAATTTCAAATTAATGTATGCTAGAAAGATCTATATGTAATTTGACACGCATTTTGGCTAACAAAGTCTCTTCTCTTCATAATTTGACACGGACTTTGGCTAACAAAGCCTCCAATAAAAAAGACATACATTTGCCAACAACATTTTTGTTGGTTTGGTTAAAAATAAAAAGGGTCATTGACCCAAAGCACCAAAATGAGAGAAAATTATCCCATTTACCCCAGCAAAAGATATTTATTCCCATTAACACAATTTAAAGAGAAATAACACATATACCCTCAGCTTAATTATTAAACTACAATATTGCCATGCAAATCTCTCTCCCCTCTCTCCGGTCATGATTCACAGCCCTCTCTTTCTCTCCCCTGCCGGATTCCGAATCCGACCACTACGATTAGCTTCTCTCTCTCCTGCCGGATTCCAAATTCGACCTCTACGATCAGCTTCTCTCTCTCTCTCACTCTCCCCCCTGCCGGATTCCTAACCCGGCGAGAAAAATTCAAGGTCCGACCTCTATGATTAGCTTCCCTGCCGTTGTCGTATTGGAAGCCGTCTCCAGCGAGGCCAATAGTGAAGGTCCTGGAGTCTGAGATCTAGCGTCGCCGGCGTCGAAGCCAGCCTTCCTTCCCAACGCTGGTTTCAGGTCAAGCTCGTCGGCTTCTAGTGCAGGAGCTTCTCAGAGGTTTAATCAAGTTGGGCAATCTCTTCTCTCAACATGGGCACCGTCCAATTGTCCAGTTCGACCTCCAGCACACCCGCCCATGTCCCTGCAATCCGGTGCCCAATTCGACCTCCGCTTGAGAGATAGGTGGGTGCCCAGATCATTTTATGGGTGCCCAAATCAATGTTTTTTGTTTTTTTTTTTGGTAATGAGTACAGAAGGAAAGAAAAAAAAAATTGTCTAATTTTAGGAAAATTAGTTTTCATTCCGGCTACGGAAAGTTCTATTGGGGGGTAATAGACATCTATTGCGGGGCAATAGACGTTTTGAATTGATGTAATCTCCTCATTTTTTTTCTTAATCAAGTTTTATTTGTGTAGTTTTAGGAAGATTAATTACCATTTCGGTAATCTAAACGTCTATTGGGGGACAATAGACGTCTACTGGGGGGCAATACATGGCTGATAGTCGTCTATTGGGGGGCAATAGACTATTGGGGCAATAGACGTCTATTGCCCTTCTATTAGGGGGCAATAGATGTCTATTGGGGGCAAAAAAAAAAAACTTTCCGGTGAGATTTTCAGCAAATTCCGATGGGCGGCAGCTGGTGACAGGAATCCGGCCGCTGGTGACTGGATTCCTGCCACCGGTGACCGGATTCCGGCGGCCGGTGACGGGCTCTGGCGAAGTCTCCTATGGTTTCTATCTCTTCCATTTTCTTTATCTCTCTCTAAGTAACAAAGGGGTGAGGGGTAAAATGGTATTAAAAAAAATTAAAAACAAATTTTTTTTTTAATGGGGTATTAGGAAAGACTCCCTTAGAGTGTATTGAGTAAGAGAGAATTAAAAAATCTTAATGGGGTAAGTGGGAAAAAAATCCCTAGAAATGGGGTAAATGGACAAAAACCCAAATAAAAACCAACATTTTCATTGGGAAAGTCTCCCATAAAAATAAATAAAAATGATACACTTTTTTATTTTTTATCGACGAATATTTATTTGCTAAAATCCTCTCACCAAAATAACAATAAAAAGAGATATACTTTCAAGTTTCAACCACGAATAACTTGTCGGTAAAAGCCTCTCATAAAAAGGGATGCACCTTCTCTAATGATTAGTTAGTTGCCCAAAGAGGTCTATATCATACAATCCTTGGAACTTCTCAACCATCTAAGTTCATCTGGCATATAGTGTCTTGTATATGTTGCTTTTTACTTTCATTGGAGCATCTTGGATCTTTAGTAATGAATGCTTTCTTGATTGTGGTTCTAGTGATCATCATCATTGTCATCAATCTATTCACGACAATACATCAAGAGGAGGAATATGGAAGATGAAAGCAGCTATCAAGTTCCACATGACATAGAAAACCCACACACTCCACTAGTGACTTCGATGAGAAGTATGCTGTATAACTTGTCTCCTTTATCTTCTTCTTGCTGTATCTGCAGAGTTCCTAAGCGCCTACGTCGTGTTAGTGAAATGGCCTACACACCTCAAGTAGTCTCTATAGGGCCCCTTCACCACGGCAAGGAAGGGTTAAAGCCCATGGAGGAGCACAAAAATAGGTACCTCCAAGATTTTCTAGTCCGAACCAATCTAAGCTTGGAGCATTACATTAACAAAATAAGGGGCAGAGAAGCAGAATTGCGTGGTTGTTACGCAGAAACCATTCAATTCGACAGTGATGAATTTGTAAGAATTGTCCTAGTGGATGCCGCTTTCATCATTGAGGTCTTATTGAGGTACCATTTCCATGAGTTGCAGGATGAGAATGATCGCATCTTCAAGAAACCAAGGATGTTTGAGGATGTATGGCCTGATATGCGGATGCTTGAAAATCAGCTTCCATTCTTTATCCTTCAGGATCTTTTCGACCCCGAAAGGATTCAAATACCTTCTGTGGAGAATCTCTCAATAATCAATCTTTCTTACACTTTCTTCAGAGCTCTAATGAATATAGAGGAACTGGAAGATACTTTGGAGACAATAATTTCTTCTGCTATAGAACATTTTGTTGATTTTGTCAGAAAATTGTATCCACCACCACCACTAAAGGTAGCAAGAGCTAGAGGCCAACCCAAATCTCCAACTGGAGCCAGCATGAGACAACTATCAACATTTGAAGTACCACAAGGTCGAGGCCAACCTGAAATTCCAACCACACCAAGCATGACAGAGCTATACAGGGCAGGAGTCAAGTTTAAAGTGGGATCAGGTAAAAATATGTTTGACATTCGATTCAAAGATGGGACCTTGCAAATTCCAAAAATAACAATAAGTGATCAATCAGA
Source organism: Rosa lucieae (assembly GCA_024704745.1). Taxonomy (NCBI): domain Eukaryota; kingdom Viridiplantae; phylum Streptophyta; class Magnoliopsida; order Rosales; family Rosaceae; genus Rosa; species Rosa lucieae. Next base: position 58,610,491 of record CM045497.1, read on the forward strand.
GGTGAATCTCACAAATCTCCTTGTGTTTGAACAAAGCCAATGCAAGGAGACGGAGAATTACATAAATGATTATGTTGGCATCTTAAACATTCTTGTCAACACCCCTGAGGATGTGTCATTGCTTGTTAAGAATGCAATCTTAGTGAACAAGTTAGGTGACAGCAAGAAAGGCTGTACTATGATTAAGAATATGGGTGACGGGGTCAATATTGCGGACTACAGCAAGTTCCATTTTGCTCCTCTTTGTGAAAAGCTGAACGAGCACTGCACAAAGTCGAGGCACAAATGGCTGGCACTGTTGAAGCAAAATTATTTCAACACACCTTGCAAAACTATTTCTGTCATCGCAGCTGCTTGTATAATCCTATTCACTCTCATACAGACGGTGTCCTCTATTATTTCTGTTCGTTCTCGTTCTCACTGATGAGGCCTCATTTGAACAGCTTAAAAGGGAAAGGATTTGTTGTGAAGTTGGTACATACTAGTAAATATAAGACTTAGGTTCTGTATAAGATGCTCGGATATTACTAAGAATAGCTGACTTTTCTAATTATTTATTGTAAACGTTACTACTTGTGTGTCAGTGTGTATATATCAAATTGTAACAATAACACCTCATATTCTGAGATGAATAATAATACAGGAAACAACCATATATTATATTTGACATGTGCAAATGTTGCAATGGATAAAATATTAAGTAAGTATTTTATAATATTAAGTAAGGAATTTCCAAAAAAATATTAAGGAAAGATATTGACATGACTCTCCTTTTGCTTCAAGTTCTTACATAATACAAATCCATTTTCTTGAAACTTAAGTTATCTCTTATGTTTCAGGGTGGTTGGAAAATAGGACTTAATAAAAAAAGATTATGAGAAATTAAGTTCTATACACAAAACAAAAATAGAATAGAACAACAAATGATGTGCTAGATAACTAGCTCGATGGTTGTTGAATGCTTCAGCAAAAACTAGAGGTAGAAACAAGGCATTTAGTGACATTGTCGTATATATATATACGGGGCCTGTTATATGTTTCTGTCATATTCACTATCGGCCTGTAACTGTCATATATATATATATACGAAAATGTTCTGAAGAGGACGTCCGCAACCCAGAAAAAGTGCGGACGTCGCTCCTCCGGCCTCGATCGAACGGCGCCGGAGCGGCGCGGCTTGCCGGAGGGACGCCGGGGGTCGTGTGGAGGGGTATGCGGTGCGGTGGAGTCGCCGGTGACGGTTCTGCGGTGCTGCACAGAACCTGCAACTGCAGGTGAGGTGGCTGCCCAGAAATCGGCAAGCCCGACCTCCTCCGACCTCGAACGCCGCCCAGAAGAGGTCTGGGACGCCTCCGGCCTCCCTTCGGCCAGCCCCGGGCCGCCGTCGTCTCCTGGAACCCTCCTGCTGCATCGACGTCCGCACTTTAGCGAAGTGCGGACGTCCGCTTCAGAACCCGTATGTATATATATATATATATATATATATATAATATATATAGCACAATGATCGACAATGATCGACGGGCCATATAGAACAAGTTGGCTTTAGAAAGTCAAGTCAACTGATGAGAGCTTCCTTTCCATTTCCCTGTTACATGTTTTTGGACGTCATTGACAAAATATATATGGGGCCGGCGAATTTGTCAATGACGTCCAAAAACATGTAACAGGGAAATGGCAAGGAAGTTGTTCTATATGACCCGTCAATCATTGTGCTGTATATAACAAGGAGCAATTCTATTTCATCTACCAAAAGGAGCAAGTGATCTGGGATTTATACATATTACAGGTGCAATTTCATTCCCTTCTCTGTCTCTTTGTTTCATTGTTTTCCACTTCACATTATTTGATTATTATGCCATCTCTGTTATGTTTGTGCATCCATTTGTCTTGAAGCTTTTAGGTTTATGTTTTATTGACAGATGACTATGCTTCTTATATACGCATGTTTCATGGTAGTATGGGAATATTCTAATTTTCTTGTTTGTTCAAATGAAGTTAATTTGGGTTTGTCTCTGCTTATAGATATGTTGATTAAGAGCAAATTAAAAGATCTGAACGAGTAGCTGAATCTGCTTTCATTTATTTCCAAAAATGAAGTTTTCGTGTTCTAGCACTTGAAAACAGTGTGCACCCATCTATGTTGATCGAGCTCAAGTTTCATCGCTAAAAAACAAGAATTTGTGATGATAATATTTTCATTTGCATAGCTTTTCCTAGTTTCTTTCTAAAAAGGAAGAAACATACTCTTGATCTTACTATTGTACAATAGGGGGATGTATGTGCTGCTGTAATCCTGACTATTTTATAAGGAATCATATGACTACTAGGACCTTTTAGCCTAAGAACTTCAATTTTTTCGTCAAAGGATCTTGGAGTGTTAGTAATGAAATGTGTGTTTGTCTTGCCAGGAAGGCGGGAACCATCACTGGTTCAATTAACGAAAGCAACAAATACAAAAGGAAAATGGATAGAGGCAATAATGATCACTTAGTGAGGTCGATGAGCCAGGTATTGCATAACTTAAGGTTTGAGCTATCATCGTCATGCTGTATCTACCGAGTTCCTAAGCGACTACGGCGTGCAAGTGAAAATGCTTACACACCTCAAGTGGTCTCTATAGGTCCACTTCACCATGGCAAGGAAGGCTTAAAACCCATGGAAGAGCTCAAAAATAGGTACCTAAAAGCTTTTCTACGTCGGACCCAGGTAACCTTAGAGGATTATGTAGCTCAAATAAAGGCAAAAGAAGTAGATCTGCGCTGCTGTTATGCAGAGACCATTGATTTAAATAGTGATGAATTTGTAAGAATCGTTCTAGTGGACGCCGCCTTCGTCATTGAAGTCTTATTGAGGTTCAGCTTCCGTGACTGTCAAGAAGCAAATGACCGCATATTTAGCAAACCATTTATGTTACAGGATGTCTGGCCTGACATGCGGATGCTTGAAAATCAGCTGCCGTTCTTTATTCTTGACCATCTTTTCGAACCACACAAGGCTACTCTCTCAAGGGGGCAGTCACTAATTGAACTTTCTCACCACTTCTTCAAAACTCTAATGCATATAGATGTAGCAGATGAAACTTTGAAGTCAATAAAACCTCATGAAGTAGTACATTTTGTTGATTTTGTTAGAAAGTTATATCCACTACCACCAAGGAAATCACAACATCGAAGGAAACGCGAAATACCGGTCACCCCAACCATGACACAGCTATGCCGAGCAGGGATCAGGTTTAAGGACGGATCGAAAACAAATATGTTTGATGTGAAGTTTGAAAAAGGGTTTCTAGCAATGCCAAAACTCACAATAAGTGATCAAACAGAGGTTACAATAACAAATCTCATTGCCTTTGAACAAAGCCAATGCGAGGACCAGGAGAAGTACATAAATGATTATTTCTTCTTCTTAAACGGTCTTGTAAAAACCCCTCAGGATGTTAAATTGCTTGTTGATCGTAGAATTCTTGACAATAAGCTAGGTGACAACAAAAAAGGCTGTGCTCTGATTAAGAACCTCGTGGATGGAGTGGTGGACTACTCCAAGGACTACTACTATTTCATCAATCTTAGCGATAACCTGAACGAGTACTACAATATGGGTCGTCACCAATGGAAGGAATACTTGGTCACGCACTTTTTCAACTCTCCTTGGGCAACTAAAGAAATCATTGCTGCAGTTATTTTCCTCTTTCTCACTCTCATACAGACTGTGTTCTCTATCATGTCTTACTGTCACGACCTCGGTAAGAGGTAAATAGAGGTAACTTCAGTTCCTTGTTCGGGGGTGTCTCCCTGTTGTTTATCACAGGATCTTTGTATTTTTGTTTAAGGGTATCAATCTAATTGGTTTCTTCCAAATTGTGGATTAATTTGTTTTCCAGTTTTTGTCACTCTTAGCCTTCTGGTATGCATTTTCATTCATCAACTATATATGGTCTTACAAACACCAAGAAGCAATTATAGAGAAAATCAAAGCCGACCACAGGCCTATAAGCTAATAACAACATTGTTGAGACCAGAATCAGCCACTGAATTAAGAGGTAGGTAAACCAGAGGACATAGGGAGAAAGTACCTTAGAGGCCAGAAGGGATCTATTGAAGAAAGCCACCTGAAAAGCTATGTTCTTCACCCGAAAAAAAAAAAAAAACCCTGAGACATCGCTTGTGGATCTGCTTTTCCGGTAACCAAAGGCATTCAAGGATTTCAAGCAGTGCGGGAGTCTATTTAGTGGACTTTATAGTTTAGCCCAATCCGTACTAGTGTACTACATTTTAGTCCAATCCATATACTACTACAAGTGCAATTTGTTCAAATGATTGGGTTCATGTGAGAATGAATTGTTTCTTGGCACGTTTTGGCTGCACTTAATACACTTATACACTTTTTTTTTTTTTTTTTTTTGAGAATGCTGCACTTACACACTTATTATCTATTATCTAAAGGGCGTGGACTGTTCATTCGAGTGGCACTGTTCATTCGAGCCCGAAGTAAATGACTATTTTGCCCTTGGTACTTACGTGAATTACAGTCGCCCATCAATGCGTTGGTCTTCTATATTTTCAGAATCATGTTTTTGAGTAGAAGAGACTGGAAACGCCAAGAATATCTTTCAGATTCTAGATCTATCTAATCACTGTTCTGGCAATTTACCTTTGAACTATTCATAGTCTGAGTATATGAATATGACTCACGAGTGGCTTCGGGAACTCTCCGTTTACGTCGACTCCAGCTCCTCCACTGTTGCGATCTCCGATCAACGTCAACCTCCATAGAAACTGAGTTAGTATCATCAATCAATCACTTTCTTTCGGCTTTTTCTCTTTAAATTATGCATCTGATAAACTGTGGGTCTCTTATTTCAATTGAATTTAAGCTTGAATAAGATTTGTAAACCCAGAAACACATATTTTCAACTAGAAAGAAAAATTCGAATCTGGTTTACAAATTGAAATTTGGTATGATAGTAGTCAACTTCTTACTCAAATATATCAATGTCTTTTAGATTACTGTATAGAAGTGTATAAGTTGATTGATAAATCAATGTCTTTTAGTAATTTCACAGTTGTTAAGAGTCTGTAACATTTGTTCTCCAGTTTTGATTTCGGTTATTAAGTTGGTTTGCAACAATAGCAGTTACGTTTGAATCTTTCCTTTGTTTTTCTGAAATAACTTAAACTACAGATATTTAGCTATTGTAGATTTGTAGTTTGATTGATAAATTCTTTTCAGGTGTTCAGAATTGTCGTGCATCAATTCATCAACCACAGTTTGAAATTGGATTGAAGCTTGCAGAACCTTACACTTTCATCAATTATTGTTAACCTTCAACCAGCTAACTAAAACGTTCAATTTTATTTCATTTGGTTCGCACTTAAATTTACATTTACATACTATTGAATAATAACTGAGTGAGTTTCATGATGTTTGTTTTAATCACTTATAATGATCTTTGTTTAGAAGTTATTCACTGCATAGCATATTGGTTTTTTTTTTATTTGAAAATGTTTGCAGTATCTACACTAGGCACTTTTTCGCTGCATATACTCTTTACTTTAGTGTTATTGTGTTTGAATATAGCTTTTTAGAGCAGTTTTGCACTGCATATTGATAACTAGATGAATGGTCCCACATCCATTTAGTTTCGCTTTCAATTGGTACACTTCCGGTTCTTAATTGAAGAATGGTAGTGATATGAAACGTGATTTGATTTGTATCAGTGGTAGTACTTAATTTGAATCCTTTCTTTAGAAGAGTTTACACCATATCCATCTATGTCAGCTAATAGCTTTAAGCTAGAATGTTATGCCTTACTGTAATAAAATGCAATCAATGTTTTTTGGTGTACTAGAAAGAAGCATATGATGGATTTCTGGTTGTTGCAACTGGCCTAATAGTTGGGTTCATAATGGCTGATAGTATAGCAGAAAAATAAACATAAATTTGGAATATATTAGATAGTAAAGTTTGATTATTTATTCAGGTTGGCTACCTATGATCTATCTGAGCTGCAAATTGAGGGTGATGGAAATCGCCTGGTTAAATACCAGACATATATGTTACCTCAATTTATTTGTTTGCTTGGATCAAGTCAAACATCTTAGTTAACATGCTGCAGTTTCGAGCAATAGCTGATCAGTTGTTTCGCAATCCAGATTACCATGAGCATGTTAGAAAGCAGGTTATAAAGCAGGTATGGCTGATCAAAGACATCTGCGTCATTCCTTATGTTAGCTCTTTTCCCTGATAGGCACTTCTTTACCTTGGTTTAGTTACTATTAGGCAAAACTAATACCAGAATTTTCAAAACAAAATAAATGCCCCAAGTATTGGAGAGAAAAAAAAAAATTCAACCATTCTATACATTATTTCGCAGTAGCTAATACGAAACATCAAATGCAAATTCCCCTCAACTGAATCTAGAACATAAAAAGGGAATGCCACAGTATGGCAGCCTAACTTCAACCCAAATCTGCTTCAAACTTAACAATCCTGAACACAATCTATTCACCAAACGTCCAAACCCAACCCACAGATCATCTAATGTTCTCAATATTCAACATAAGAAAATCTAAAGGCAAGCTTTCACCCTCAAGCACTAATTAACAGTCTACCCAAAAAAGGAAAGTAGAAAGTTTTGGAAAGTAGCTTTTTATTTGTCTCTGTCTTTCCTTTGATTTTTAATTTTAAATGAAAGATTACTTCTGTTGTCTCTGTCTCCGTGTTTCCTTTGATTTTCAATCTTTCTTTGTGGCATTTGTCTCATCTCTTTCATTTTCTGATTAAATCAATTTCTCTTTGTAAATCCAGGTAAAAAATGAATGACTTTATAATGCTAGGGGTTACACAAAATCTCATTAGTTGTATTCTTTCTGTCACTTAATTACACAAAATCTCATTAGTTGTATTCTTTCTGTCACTTAATGTTTCAACTTCGTTGATTACAGGAGCTATGGCTGGTTGCTTCTTATGAATTAGCAGGCCTAAGGCGTTCTTAGTGGAGAAATAAGTGAATGGTGCACTTCAACAAATCAGGTAATTGTCTATCTGTTTTTCTATACTATCTCAATTTCTTTTTAATTTATTCCCTTCTCTAATTTCCAACTTTGGCATCTAAGTTTGTTAACTTTTGGTGACAAGTCAAATCATTCTCTATATGTTTCTATATATTACCAGCTTGGACATCTTTCGACCTTCTACATAGATTGGAAGGAGTTCTACATGTTTCAAGAAGACATCAACAGTTCAACACCATGAATGATCTGTAATAGTTCTGTATCAATGTTCACGCCTTAGGAGATTATAGTTACAGTTGCCACTGATTTTGGAGTGAAACCTACTCTTGCTCTTTGGGTTCATAGAATCCAGAAAGAGAGCGTGGGCTATGTAGCGTCATTTAGCGTTTAACTACCAAAAGATAACAATTATATTCAACACATATCGATTATAAAAATACCCGCAGCAAAGCACGGGCTATCTATCTAGTACTAACGAAAGTAAGAAATTTGAAAGAACACTTGTGCAATGAAATGTCGGTATGCCGTATGCAACCCAAAAAAAAAAAAAAGGAAAAAAAAAATTCACTGGAACATCTTTTCAAGCAAAAATGTTGTCGGCTTCAACTAGAGGTGCGTCAATGTGTAGGAATGCTTGTGCTAAAAAACAAAAAGAAAAAATGAATTTTTCTTTTTTCTTTTTATAGTTGCTGTGATTTTATGATTTTATCAATGTGAAATTTAGAGCCACGCCTCACCTCTAGTGGCACTCCTGTGTTTTATTGTACACATGCTAGCTTTTGGAGTTGCCTCTTATAATTATTATGTACCACAACTATTACTTTATGGTTAATTGGCAGAGAATAAACAGTTGAGATCATGAATAAAATTATTTTATGGTTTGGTCATAAAAATATCTTTATCATTTAATTTAAAGACTAAGTAGAAAGTATTAGTGTATTACTAGCATTTCTCTTCAAGAAAATAAATAAATATTAAAATCCTTGGAGTTAGCCTAAGTAGTGATGGAGGTTGAGAATTGATCGAGTTAAAGATCCTCCTAGCTCAATTAGATTAGGAGTTTGATTCTCCTCCAATGCTTTTAAGAAAAATTAAAAATTAAGTAGTGTTTAAGGAAAACTGAATTGTGAGAGAATTGAATCGTGCTTTAATTGATAATAGGGGTCTCTTTATATAGAGGATTATAAGACATAGAATCAGAGTTGTACAAGGAAAGCTAATCGTACAATTAATCAGATATCTATGAATATCTCCAAAAATATCTCTAATTCTAAACCCTATTACAACTAGATCAAGTAATCTAGAGTTTGGGCCAGACACATATTTTGGATTTACTTGAACACTCCCCCTTGTGTCGCCCAAACATGGTGCTCATCTCGTTGCCTCATTAAAAACTTTGCCGAGTAACAAAAACCCAGTGGGACAAAAATAACCTCGATAGAAGGGGAAAAGGAGCACAACACACCCTTCACGTTTCGAGACTATATATGTTGACATCTCCCCCTGATGACAACGGTCATGGGAGTTCGGATAACTTCCGCAAAAGATGCTACCAACATGTTTCTCGAAAGTGGAATTTAGGCAATGACTTAGTGAGCAAGTCTGCCATACTGTCATCAGATTGAACCTAGTTCACTTTGATCTTGAGGAGAGTCTGTTGTTGCTGATTATCCTTGGTGATGTCACTTTTGATGTAGCCTTGCTTCATTTGTTCAAAACAAGCAGCATTATCCTATATGCTCGTAGGCTCATCTGTGGTAGACTTCAAACCACAATTGTTCGAACATGAGTAATTATGGATCTTATCCATATATATTCACGAACCTATTCGTGAAGAGCAATAGTCTCTGCATTGTTGGAAGATATAGCGACTAGGGTCTATTATGTAGACCTCCAAGAAACCACGGTTTTACCCATGGTGAACACAGAACCAGTTTGGGAAGACTTTTGTGTGGGTCAGAGAGATACTCAACATCAGCAAAACCTTCCAAAACACATGTTGTTTTGGGATGGAGATAGTGGACGCAGGCCAGTGTTGGCGGCATTCCTGGTGTGTGATGGGTCCGAATCTATCGTCTCTCTGTAGGGATAGAACAAGCCCATATCAATCGTACATTTCAAGTACCGAAAGATATCTTATACACCAATCCAATGGCTTTGTTCTGGCGCAGAGATATATCTAGCTAACAAATTCATGGCAAATGAGATTTCCGGTCTTGTGCATTGAGCTAAGTACAATAATGCTCCTATTGTACTTAACTAGGGCATTTCTGCCCCTAGCGCATCTTCGTCATCATCCTTCGAAAGAAGAGGATCATTTTCAGGATCAAGACTACGGACGATCATGTGGGTGCTTAAAGGCTTGACCTTGTCAAAATGCCTAAGCATCTATCAACACGATGCTCAAGTTCCAAACCGAGACATAATAGTGTTCTCCAAAAATCTTTCATCTCAAACTTGGATTTCAAATATTCAGCTGTTTTCCTTAACTCTTTAAGGTCTTCCAATAAAGATCATGTCCAATATGAACCATGATAGAATCGGAAACTTGTTATGAAAACGCGTGGGCATATCCCATCCCAATCAAGTAGTCACTTTAGTGAGCGTTTCAACATTATTGCAAACGCGCTCCGTGGTTTAGAGCCACTTGACTTGGGTAAATGAAGTCCACCATGAACCTTCATGTATATTTCGTATCTAGATCCCCATAGAGATATGTGTTGACCACATTTGTAAGCTACATGTTCAGTTATTTGGAAACTACCAAACTGACAAGGTAGTAGAATGCAATGACATCCAATACGAGAGAATATGTCTCATCGTAGTCGATTCCAGGGGGTTTTGTGAGAAGCCTTGAGCCATAAGGCGAGATTGCCATATCTTTTTCTCATCACACTTTCCAACGAAGACTCATTACTCAATAGGTTTTATGTTAGGAGGTGTTGGCATCATTGGCTCGAAAACCTTCCTCTTCGTTAGATAATTCAACTTAATCTGGATCACATCTTTCCATTTAGGCCAAATTTCTCTACGTTGGCATTCATTCATCAACGGAGCATGGTTTGATATCATTAGACTCAACAAACTCATGTGCAATGAAATGCGCAACTACATCATCAATTATGATGGAATTTCTATCCCACGTCTCATGTACACTAGTGTAATTTTCAAAGAGCTCTAAATTCTCAGGAATAGGTTTTGATGTTGAAACGTCCCCCAACGATAACCATAACCTGGAAGATTCTCATGAGATGGATTTTGAGTCTTGATGATCAAAGAATTGGAATGTGCCAAAGTATCCTTCAAACTCACTGGCCTCCCATGCATCCTAGCTGGGGCCATGGCCTGTAAAGCCAGAGTGCCACTCTCTTTGGCGTTGGCGCTATGCCTACCTCCGTGTAGGGTGGCGCTACGTCCTCTCGTAGGGACGTACTTCCTTGCAGGCATATTTGCAGTAGATGTGTGATCTCGTCACTTTAGTAGGGATTAGAGGTGGCAAACAGATCGGACCCGCCCATTTTAAGCGGGCCTAGTCGTGCTTCGTGCCGTGCTTGAGCCGGCCCATTTATTATCGTGTCGGGCTCGTATAAGCTCATTTACTTAAACATTAAGCCCGGCCTGGCTCGAGCCCATATCGTGCCCGGTCGTGCTCGTGCCGGGTTAATAACCGGTCGTGCTCTTGCCTACCCACTATAAAGCACGATTTTAAAATATTAATTTGAACAAATAAAAATTAATTTTATTTAACTATTTAGAAAATTAAAATTAATTAAGTTCTACAACGTTTTTCTAATAATTTTTTATATTCCACTATAAGAAAGAAAGAAAGAAAAACTCAAAATATATTGTTTTTAGTATATTATTGTGAGATTAATCTTTATTAATATAATGAAGATTTAGCATCTATTATTCTTTCCTTCATTCTACAGTTGTATTATTATGAGATTATTCTTTATTAACAAACATATATTTAATATTTAGAAAAAATACTTATGTCAAAACAAGGATATAATGTTTTGTTTCATTATTTTGACAATATAAAAGAAAGCATTGGTGGAATTGTCATGAAATTTTAAATAAAAAGGTCTCATATTCAACTCTCATCATTGTAGTTTTTTAATATTTTTAAAAACAAAATGAAATTTTGTATTTGTAACGGGCTGGCCCACAATATGTCGTGCTCGGGCCGGGCTAATGGGCCAATATTCTTAGGCCCAGCCCGACCCGTTATTCTAACGTGCTCGGGTCGTGCCGGGCCACTAACGGGCTTGGGCAGTGCCGGGCCGCTTTTAAGAGTGTCGGGCCCATGCCGTGCTCGTGCTTAGTTGCCCGTTTGCCACCTCTAGTAGGGATCGATATGAGACATAGTGGGGCCAGACCATGACAATTCTTGTCGTTTATACTGAACATCTGTGTTCTTATCTCCCCCTAACGACGGGAGGACTGTCTCATCAAAGTGACATCCGCAAATCTAGCGGTAAGGAGATCGCCTTGCAAAGGCATTAAGTGGCGGACGATTGTTAGAGTCTCAAATCCAACTGAGTTGCCTATTCGTCTGTAAGGACCCATCATAGGGCACTGTGGTGGCGCAATTGGTACATAAATGGCACACTCAAATATGCGTAAGTACGATATTTGTACCTAGTTACTAGCTGTAACGCAGAGGTAGATTGAGTGGCAGTGGGTCGTAGACGAATTAGCATAACTGCATGCAATATTGCATCACCCCAAGCGGATATGAGGAGATTGGTGCGCATTACCAATGTCTGGACTACCAACATAGTCCTTTCCGCGAGACCATTTGGGTGTGTTCATATAATGTCCAATATCAGTCCCAATGCAATAATCATCAAAAGTCTTCGATGTAAACTCTCTAGCATCGTCAAGTCCAATTGATGGAATATGATGATCCGGGGAGTGAGCTCGTTGTTGTATGATATGTGCTAGGAGTGTAGCATAAGCAGCATTACAAGTGGACAATGGCACAACACGTGACCAGTGTGTTTGCGTGTCAACCAACATCATGAGATATTTAAACGTCTGCAAGTTTGTTGAACTAGTCCACATAATCCCCACGGATTCTATGTAAGAACATAATGAGTATTTTTATATCATTTGCATAGGACGGTCTCATTCCTAATTTCCCTAAGGAACGGGCTTTGTAAAATGAGCGAGAGGCTTCAGAAGCAACCAATGAGAATTTTGGTTGGGCATAAGCGTCTGAAACGCTATTTAAAGCACGTTGGTGATTGCAGCATCACCTGGGGCACCATCACCATGATGGACGCCATCTATGGAAAGAGGAATCCGAATCTGGGTGTGCCAAAGTAGTTCCGAGCCGGACCTACTTCTCATACTAGGAGTTAGCAGGTATGATAGAGTCCCCTCTCTGTCTGTCTCTCCGAGTTCATTATGGATAGGGACTGCGCTAGCCCTAGGTTGGTGGTGGATGGAGGCGGTGCCTTAGGTAGCAGCGTTGGTCACACTTAGTCCAGGAATCAACTTTTGATTCATGCTTCGTTTCGCTCGAGAGAAAGGATGTCCATGTGAAGTCTTTAGTAGACAGATCATCATATCATGACCAGGATGACCTATCCTGTCGTGACAATGCCAATATGTGTCTAAATCCAAGAGATCTTCTCTCATAACTTCATTGGATTTAATAGCTCGAATAGTGACATAGAGTCTACTAGAGAGACACATAAACTTCTCTAAGATGCGCCTTTGTTTGCAATCGTTAGAGGTATTGCAAAGGAACACATTTCAGTTCTCTACATGCGTTTTCGCATGGAATCCGTTGGCAATTCATAAGTGCGATTTGCCCTAGGAGCATAGAGAGTTTCTGTGACAATAATCAAGGTGCCATTTGGCAGGGGGAACTTGGGCTATTCCATGTCCTTAAATTAATACTGATGGCCCAGCCATCGTAGTCACAAAGTCATATGCTTAGAATCAAAATGGAGTAGTAATGAAAAGAACTCAAATTTTTATTCATAAGCCAACGGAGTTACATCATTGTCTCTTTGACCAAAGAAAATCTAATCCAAAATGCTAGCTAATGCAAAACAATAATAGTCGTCTAACTTCTTTCGGTAATTCCAAAATAAATATGACCAGGTGAGTAGACAGATGTTGGTGGAGCAAGGCTCGCTTAAGTACCACTAATCTCATAACCTTTCTAGACATCACACTTTCTTTGGGTGAGCCTTCTTTGAAGAAAGACGAAATCATTGGCATTTACTACAAAAATATATGGCAGGCGATTTATTAATCCCAGCCAGATTTGTAGTCTTTAACCCTTCACTCTAGATCATCATCTTGATCTTCTTGTTCCACATCGTGAGTTTCTCTTGCTTCACAATATGCTTTGTAGGCGGTGACAATTTCTTTACGAGCGCTACAAATGTGTGCCCAATGACTGGATACTCCACATCGAGAACAAACATCTCTTTTCTCAAACTCCATTGATTAAGGCGCTTTGAAAGCGTCATTTAGATGGCTCTTAGTGTTGGTGGCGCCACCAACATGGCCAGAGGCGTTGCCTCCCTCTCTCTTTCCACGTTGACCTTTTCGGTTCCGTGTTCGGTTATTTTGGCGATTACCTTAACAAGTAGAGCAATTATATGGACCAGAAAGTCCAGAAATATCCCTAAGATTAGGGTTTTGCTCTTGGCGCCCTCTCTTAGGGGCGCGACTATAATTGGATTTCAGAATATGCTCTGTTTCCACGGATCTCGAATTATCGTTCTTCACAAGGATGTTGTCTTGCTTTTCAGCGACATTCATAGCTCCAATGAGCTCATGAAACCTTGTAATTCGTTCTGCAGTAACATCGATTCGATAGTTCTTAGCAACCATCAATACAGAGACGGGGAAGGTAGAGAGAGTCTTCTCAATCAACATCGCATATGTGATCTCTTTACTACAGAATTCCATTAAGGATTTATTGCGATGTACTTCCTAGTTGTAGTCAAGAACTGACTTGAAATCACATAAGTAGAGGCTATGCCATCTCACTTTTAGGTCAGAAAGCAAGGAGTCACGAACGTTGCCAAATTTTTCTTCGAGTGAGACCCACAACCTTCTGGGGTCTTTTTCATTCATGCACTTGTATTGGAGCGAATCATCCATATGACGAGTCATTAGGATGATGGCTTTCGCCTTATTTGCCTCTAAGGCTACTCTATTTGCTTCCAAAGCTTGAGCTTGCTCAACAGTTAGCACGTCCTGGCTAGGCTCAAGAATCGTATCTAGGATTCCATCGACCTTAAGATGCTGACGAACATCACGAACCCACCTATGATATCCAGAGCCAGTTGTCCCAATGGAGCAAAGTCCAATTTGTTCAGGTTACTCATCTTGAAAGAGAACAAGAAAAAGGGTTAGTTTCGGAGCGGAAAAAGCTACCACGAAAACATATAAAATTTCTAAGCGTAATCGCTTCCAAGAAATTCAATTCCAAGAGATATTGGATTAGATTGAAACAATAATGTAAGTGATTGATCGTAAATTCTCTACAAACTCTAAGTTTGGAAATCTCAACAACCTCCAAGCTTGGAGTGAGCACGAACCCCTACAGTTCGGCTTAATTAGGTCTCCCCTAGGATGAAGAAAGGGGGTAGAAGAAGGGAGTTTGCAAGTCCCCGAGAAAAAGAAGAGAAATTGAAGAAAAACGGGAACTTTTAGTAAAAAATATCTCTAAATAGGTCGCAGGAAAAAGTGGCCGGAAAACGGCTGGAAAAGTCACAAGAAAGTTGACCGGAAACGGGCAACCGGAGTTGACGTGGCGCTGGGGTCTGCTGCTGATGTGGCAGTGGGGTCCCGTTACTGATGTGGCAGGTTGACTGGCTGCTGATGTGGCAAGCTGACTTGGTGATGAAGCTGGGCCTAAATGGAAGTGGGCCAGGGAGGTCAGTGGGTCGGTTGCTGTGGGTTGGGTTGGATTCTTCTCCTTTTTTTTTTCTTTTCTCTCAGCCCATGCCTGTTTCTCTTTTTCTTTTTTTTTTCTTTTTTTGCTGGGCCGCTTCTGGGGGCTGCAGGTGGGCTGCGACTCTTTTTTTCTTTTCTTTTCTGCCAGACGTTCAATTGGCGGGTTAGGTAATTTTTAGGCTGGTTTTCTGGGTTTTCTTCCAGTTCCTAAATTCTGGGATCAAGGTGCTACTTCTTGCAAAATTTGGTAGCAATTGGAGATCCGGAAGATGGTGAACCAGTGGAATATTTGCCGAGGGTGTTTTGGAGCTTCCGGGCCGGTTTGGTAGGTTTCCGGCCGGTTCTGGTGGTTCTACCGCTGGTTCTGGACTCCTGCTGTGTAAGGCTTCAAGGTGTGAGGTGGAGGCAGAAAAGGATTCAAGGTTTTGTATTCGAATTTAGGGTTTTTGCTTCTTGAATCAGGATTTGGCTATTTGTTTCAGGGTTAGGGTTTCGTGCTGATAACGTGTTTAAGGAAAACTGAATTGGGAGAGAATTGAATCGTGCTTTCATTGATAATAGGGGCGTCTTTATATAGAGGATTACAAGACATAGAATCGGAGTTGTACAAGGAAAGATAATCGTATAATTAATCGGATATTTATGAATATCTCTAATTCTAAACCCTATTACAACTAGGTCAAGTAATTTAGAGTTTGAGCCAGATATATATTTTAGATTTACTTAAACAAGTAGTATATTCTTGAATTTTTTGGGAGTGTACATGGGATTTGTTTAAGTTAAAATTCAAGTTAAAAAAAAAATTAAGACATCTACGTCCAACTCAACCTGATCTAGGATTCCCATTCCATACAAGGCACTACACGTGTTCAACTAGGGTTTTTCTGCCTTCATCCCATTCTTGTCCGGCGGCTGCCAAGCCGAACCTCTAACCTTGTTGGAGTGTAGTTAGTGCAGTCGACAAGGAGTTTTCCAGGGAAGTTTGGTGGCTCCTAACGAGCTTCTAGGCATGGACAAATGTATGGCCAAACCGAGGGCGTCCAGTTATGCAGGTGGTGGCAGATAGAACAGTCGTGTGATCTGATCAAGGAGAGCCATGGGAGAGGTTAGGTTGGCCTGTCAGATGACCTGTATCCCTTCTAGACCTGAGTTGATGGTGGGTTATGTTGAAGTCTTTGACTGGAACGTTGGTGATTTGGATACTAGGTTGATTCGATGGCGAGGGAGGCTTCGAAGCTTTGTCTGGCTTCGGGGTGATTTGACGATGACGAGCGACTAATATCTGTTTTTTGGCGATAGGATTCTATCATGGACCAGTGGTTGGGCTATGGTGTTGGGCCATCTTTGGGCTAGGTGCCAGGTTGAGCTAGGGCTTGTGTTTGTCAAGGGTTGTTTTTGGTTTAGTTAGTTTTTTTTTTACAATAACGAAAATGGAATTAAAGAATTACGATTATAGCTCAATCAGCATTTACTATAATCATTGTAGTTGATATTTCCATTGTAATTCTCTCCCTATATAAAAAGACTATCAAATAAAATGAGTAAACCAATTCTTGTTAAAGTAAAATTGCCAAGCCAAAGACGAAGGCACACAATATGTTTTTCCTTTAACACTCCCCCTTGTGCCAAGTCAAAGACGATATGGTGCATGATCTGTTGCCTCACTAAAAACCTTGCCAAGTAACAATAAAAACCCTGTGGGACAAAAATAAAACTTGGTCGAAGGAAAAGAGCACAACGCACCTTTTACATTTGAGTATGACATGTGTGTGTTAGACTCCCCCTGATGTCTACACCTCCCCCTGATACTTACATTAATCTAGGGAGCTTGGAAAGTCTTCGCATTCCTATGCTTTTCACATGTTTCTCAAATGTGTCCTTAGCAATGATTTGGTGAACAAATCTGCCACATTCTCCTCAGACCTTACTTGATTATTTGAATCTTAGGAGAGTCTGTTGTTGCTGATTGTAGGACAACTTTGGCGATATGTGTTTTGTGTTATCACCCTTAAATAACCTAGCTTCATCTTCGATGCAAGCTGCATTGTGTTCGTAAATGCAAGTAGGCTCTTCATGGTAGAACTCAAACCACTAGTCCCTCGAATATGTGCAATGATAGTTCTTAACCATACACACTCAAGAACGCCTCATGTAGAACAATGATCTCTGAGTGGTTCGAGAGGTAGCCACAAAGGTTTGCTTGGTTGATCTCCAAGATATCGCTGTGTTCCCATTGGTAAATACATAACCAGTTTGGGAACGATATGTGGGTCAGATACGTATCCAGCATCAGCAAAACAGACCAAAACGTCATTTGGCGTTTTAGTGTAGTGAGTGGCGTTTTCGCCATCAACATTTCCTTTAGGGATTGCAGTTCCATCTGCGGTCCCTCTTGTCTCTCTGTAGGGAAAGAACAGTCCCAAGTCAATGGTTCCTTTTAGGTATCGACAATGATGCTGCGTTGGCGCTGAGCTAAATCTAGCTAACAAGTCCACTGAGAATGCAATGTCTGGTCGAGTAAATTGGACTAAGTACAATAATGCGCCTATTGCACTTAGATAGGGAATTTCATCTCCCAACACTTGTTCGTCATCTTCCTTTGGACGAAATGGATCTTTCCTTGCATCCAAACTTCGACCGATCATGGGAGTGCTAGCAGGATGTGCTTTGTCCATGTTATATCGCCTGACTTTTGGACATATGCAGACTAGTGGATTAATATTCCACAAACTCGGTGTTCTAGTTCAAGACCTAGATAGAATCGAGCTTTCCCAAGATCCTTCATCTCAAATTCGGATTTCAAGTAGCTCGCGGTTTCTCTTATTTCATCAAGAGTACCAGTTATGACATATACTACTACAATTTGCAAATCCGGAACTTGTTTTCTTTATGAATACGCAGGGGCATAATTCATCGTTCTTATATCTCTTCCCAATCAAGTAGTGATTTACACGCAATTTACGTGTGTTTCTAGCCCTAATTACCTTGAAATTAGGGAATACTCAAGTATTATTTTGTAGTATTACTTTGTTTTCTTCATTTATAGGAAATTATGGTCAAGAGAGGAAAAAGACGAAAACACAGCAAATTTGAGCAAAAAGTCAACTCCGACTAAAAGACCAAAAGTCAACTGGTTGACCATCGGGTCAACCAAGTCAACTTGGCCCAATAGTAAGAAATCCAGGCCCAAGACCAATGAAGCACACAAGTGAAGACCCAAACCCATTTGTATTACATCTTTGTATTTAAATTTCAAATTCAAAATTGATGTAATGACAATAATAATTAGTGGATCACACACCTCACACACATCACACATGTGGATGGAGATATTTATTTGTGTTCACACTAGGCACACACTCACTTACATTTTTACCCTCCGGTTTTCTTTTTATTTTCCAAAATGTTTTCTAATCTCATAATTCTCTACATTTTTATTAGGTTGTTTTAGTCTTTTCATTTTACCATTTTTCTACTTGTTTTTGAGCCCTTGGATCTAGGGTACAAGTCTAATCTTGACCCTTGAACCCAAGGGGGTATTTAAACACCTTTGCACACACATTGCAAAAGGGGAAGACTCATTTTTTAGCACCCTAGGCCTTTTGGCCGAATTTGGGATTTCTCTCCCTTCTCACCTCTTCTTCCCTTCTTCATCCCCCATTCTTCACATGTAAGCTTGCACAAGGAGGAGGCATACATATTTCCGGTATCTAGGCCACCATCTCTACACCATGGCTTCATAAGGGTAGCAAGAGAAGCCATGAAGTTATGGCAATAGCTAGTGACAAGCTTTGCCTTAAATTTCATGGATTTCTCCTCTCTTTCCCTCTTCTTTCTCTCTCTTATTTCTTGCTTATGGTGTTGTTTGATGTGTATTGATATATACTTGTGTGTGACGGGTTTTGAAACCCAAGTTTAGTTTTATATGGTTTTGTTGAGGAATTAATAAAATTGATGTTTATTCATAGATTTGTGTACTCTTGCTTTAATTTCTTCACTCTAGATGTATGGTTTAGGTTTTCCCCTCCTTAATCTATGTTTGGTGTGTGGAATTGGAATTGGAATATTAAATTGGGGAATTTATATTCAATTTAAATTATGGCATGAATATGGTGGAATTAATTTGCCCATTCCATATCTCTATTTCCATTTGGATTTCTTAGATTGTGGTTCTCAAGTCACCCAATTTTGAGTATTATTACCGTTGATTGTCGGAATAGTATTCGGAATTGTTGGGTAGGGTAATTGTTATCACAAATACTCTTTTCGACCTTATTATTTGTGGTGATGGTTGCTAGAGTGTGTTACAATCGATTGTCGAAACATAAAGCATTTAGTTTTGAGCACTTGTGGCCCTAACAAGGCATAAGGTTTGAGACTAGTATAGGGTAGCCAAAAACTAAGTATTCTTTCTCTTCTTGTTTTTGCTTAGGGTTTGACTACTATTTTATGACAATCAATTTAGCTTTCTTTTTGACCTCTTAATGCTAAATGGAAATCCGACAAAACATTTGAAGCATCATTTGAATTAATCATCATCATTCCATATGATTTTAGATTTGTGTGGAGAACCTTGAATTCCATGGTGACCCTTGGTGCGATGCATCCCATCCTTCTATCTATCTTATTTTTATATCGTAGTTAGTTAGTTTATTTATGGGCTAAATACAAATTACTACCCTGTGCTTTAGGTCCAAAATCAATTCAGTCCCTGAACTTCTAATTTCATCAAAAACACCATGCACTTTCAATTTTGATCTAATAGGTCCAATTTGTTAGTTTTTGAGTTATTTAATTTGTTAATGTGGCTCATATATGGCCTATGTTTTGATGTGGTGTCGAGGTGGTCTGCATAGTCAATTTAGGAGTGAGTCCTACTATTAAAAATAAATAGTTTTTCAATAAATAATCCAACTATAACTTGAACCCATAACATAATATTAACGAATTGGACCTATTAGATCAAAATTGAAAGTGCAGGGGTGTTTTTGATGAAATTAGAAGTCTAGGGACTGAATTGATTTTGGACCTAAACCACAGGGTACTAACTAGTATTTAGCCCTTTATTTATCATTTATGAAAATCCAAAAATGTTGTGACTTTCCCATTACCATTCATTTGTAAATCCATGTGGGCATGAGCATTACAAGCACTTTTGTGTGTTTCACGGCCCTATCTAGGCCTTGCTTGGTGCAAGGCCGTCTTTGTGACTTTGTGTGATGCAAAGTCATGCTTGAACGAGGCTTGGTGCCTTGTTTAGCATTTTTTTTCTAGTTTTATTTGTTTGTGCAAGTGATTTTCGGTGACCTAGAACCATAGGATTCTTAGCTAGCTCGTAATCCCCGAGGTACGATAAACCGGGACGTAAATACTTCCCATCTTTGATGACCGTGTTGATTGTTACGCGATAGGCGAACGAAAAAACGCTTAAATCAAGTAGTCACTTAGGCGGGTATACCACATCCGTCTAGATTGTTTCAATCCGTAAAGTGAGCGTTTCAACCTAGTTGCAAACGCACTCCGTGGTTTAGAGTCACTTGGCTTGGGTAATGTAAGGCCATCAGGCACTTTCTTATATATCTCTGAATCTAGATCCCCATAGAGATATGCAGTAACCACATCTATGAGCTGCATTTCCAGTCCTTTGGAAACTACTAAGCTAACTAAGTAGCGGAACGTTATAACGTCCATTACGGGAGAGTATGTCTCCTCGTAGTCAATTCCAGGGCGTTGTGAGAAACCTTGCGCCACAAGGCGAGCCTTGTACCTTAGGACTTCATTCTTCTCCTTACACTTTCTGACAAAGACTCATTTCTGTCCTACAGGCTTTACACTTGGTGGGGTTAGCACTACCTGACCAAATACCTGTCTCTTTGTCAGAGAATCTAATTCTACCTGGATTGATTCATTCCATTTAGGCCAATCTGCTCTTTGTTGACTTTTTTTTTTCAACAGAGCGTGGTTCGATATCATCGTGCTCTATGATTCCTTGAGCAACAGTATATATCATCAATGTGTATGGAAGATCTTTCTATCAACTCATACGTACTCTCGTAATCCTTTGAGATTTCTTTGTTCTCTGGAATCATTTCAAACATCGGAGCGTCCTCCAGTATTGATTCATGGACATAACTATATTCAGAGACAATCTTATGAGAGGGATTCTATACATTGATGATTGGTTTGTACCTTACTCACCATCTTCTTCCTTGGGTGAGTGTCAATCGAACCAAGTGACCTCCCGCTCTTCCTTGGGGAGCCACGACCTCAACTACACCTCCACTAAGTGCGGTTACAGTGCCTCTATCTGCGGTACCGTGCCCCTTGTTGGGGACTTCTAACCTTGCAGGCACATTTGCAGCTGGTATATGTGATCTCGTCACTTTTACGATATCAGTAAACGCATTAGGCATCGAATCTGCTACGTTCTGAGGATCGATTATTCTTTTCACTTCACTTTCACTTTATGAAGTGCGGGGATCAAGATGAGATAGAGTGGGGACAAACCACGACAATTCCTGTCGTTCCCGGAAAATTGAAAATTTTTTCCTATCTCCCCCTAACGACGGGAAGACTGTCTCATTAAAGTGACAATCCGCAAATCTAGCGGTAGAGAGATCGCCTGTCAAGGTTTCCAAATAGCGTATAATTGTTGGGGATTCGTATCCAACATAAATACTTAATCGTCTCTGAGAACCCATTTTGGTGCGCAGTGGGGGCAATAGGCCATATACTGCTCAACCAAATATGCGTAAGTGTGAAATGTCAGGCTGATATCTAGTTACCAACTGATACGCAGAAAATGGTTGGGTAGCTGTGGGTCTTAAACGAATAAGTAAAGCTGCGTGCAATATTGCATAACCCCATGCAGATATAGGCAGGTTGGTGCGCATAACCAATGCCCTAGCCACCATCTATAGCCTTTTGGTGGTGGCTTCTGCGAGACCATTTTGTGTATGCACATGGGGTACAGGATGCTCTACATCAATCCCGATAGACATGCAATAATCATCAAATGCTTTTGATGTAAACTCTAGCGTTATCAAGCCTTATAGACTTGATAAGGTGATCAGGGTGGTGAGCCCTTAAACGTATAATATGTGCTAGGAGTGTTGCAGCATTTCTTGTGGATAATAAAACGACATGTGACCAGATTGTCGAAGCATCCACCAGAACCATAAAGTACTTGAATGGTCCGCATTCTGGATGGATAGGTCCACAGACATTTCTTTGTATTCTTTGTAAGAATGGAATGTTTTGTTTTGTATCTTTAGCATAGGAAGGTCTCGATCCTGTTTTTGCTAAAGAGCAGGCTTTGCAAAATGAGTGATGTGCCTTTGAAATAGTCAATGAGGCATAATGGGAGGGAGGTAGTGCTTCTGGTACTTCAGAAGTCAATGACTGCATTTGAGCAATACTAGAACCGACACCTTGCAGTGTGGCGGATTTTTCTCCCATTTTTCACTCGAAAGAAGGGATGTCCGTGTGAGTTCTTGAAAAATACGGATCATCATGTCACGACCTCGGTGCCATAGGTGGTCATGCAAAAGCCTGTATGAGTCAGTGTCCCACATTTCATTGTTGGTGACAATATAGGATTCAATGATCCGAATCGTAGTGAGGTACAGTCCACTAGATTAACTCATAAGTTTCTCTAAGATGTGTTTCCTTCCACAGTCATTAGATGTAATATCAAGGTATTCAGTTCCATTCTCACGGTTTGTTTTTACTGGATAATCGTTGGCACATAGCTTTGAAACATTAACAAGGTTCGATTAGCTCTTGGTGCATATAGAGCGTCTGTGACTTGAAAGTTGTGCCATTTAGGCAACAAAAATTTGGCAGTTCCTCGCCATTTTATTAGTTTTGATAATCCAATCATCGTAGTCACAGAGGAATTATAGGCTATTGGTTCAATGAATAATACCTATTTCTTAATATTGTGTGGGTAGTCCCACTATCACTAAGCACTCAAGTTCTCCTCCATTCATTCCTACAATAAATGGGAGGTATTTAGAAAATATAACTCATATTCTTTAGAGTATTTCTATTTGCGTAGAATGGTATTCTTTTCATTCTAATAATTTTTTCTCTAGATGTATTGCTTTACATCTTTATAGTGCTATGTCGAACCATGTAAATATGTGTATAGAAAATAAATTCAGTGCTTCAGAATAAAATTCGAAATTTATTAATAAGCCAACGATAATCAAATCAAGGTCTTGTTTAGAAATCTTATTCCTCAATCCATGATTGAAAATAAACTTTAAGACCAAACAATAGTCTAATTAAAAATGAGGCATTATGCCTTCACAACTGTCTTTGGAAAATAAAATGAATAAAGCAGATCAGTCAAGATTGAGAGCATCCATTGACTTAGCAAGTTCCTCTTTGCCATTAGAGTTTGCAACTGTAAGGTTGACGTCTAGGTCATGACCTCCTTCTTCCATATAGTGAGCCACTTGTTCTTTAGACTCTCTATACCTCTTGTAATTGGCTGCTACTCTGTTGTTTGCTTGGCAGTTCTTGTACCAATGCCCAATGAATCCACACCTATAGCATGGTTCATTGTCAACTCTTTCCTTTGGCATCTTGTTTCCATGATCCCCATGTCCCTTTTCACGTGGTGCATTGTTGCCACGTGGGTAGGGATTAGCACGTCTAAACCCCCTTGCATTGGAGTTATTTCCACTTTTCATTTTTCCATAATTAGCCTCGGGAATTTTCTTTGTCCCAGTGGGCCTGGCATTGTTATTCAAGAGAATCTTATTTTGTCTCTCAGCCACTTGCAGTAGGCTTATCAACTTATTGAAGGTTGTGATTCTTTTGTTGTCATAATCCAACTGATACTGGTTCGCTAGTATAAAAGCTGAATTAGGAAAGGTGGTAAGAGTCTTGTAGATCATATCATCTTCTGTGATTTCCCTTCCACAGAAATTGAGACGTGCCTTTAAGCGCAACATGTCCTTGTTGAAGTCATTGACCTTTTTATAGTCAAGCAAGCGGATTCCATTCCACTGAACCGCCAGTCCTGGGATCAAAGTATCGTGAATGTTCCCAAAACGTCCTTTAAGGGCATCCCACAGTGCTTTGGGTGTCTTCAACTGAAGGTACTCCCAGCGTAGGCTAGGATTAATACGTCGCCTCAGAAAAATTAAGGCATCTGCTTTCACCTTATTAGATAGTTCATCATCTTTGGGATCAGTAATTGTGGCAGTGTAGTCTTTTGCCACAAAGGCAGTTTCCATATCAGAAACCCAACGATGGTACTCAAGTCCTTCTGAGTCCAAGATGTCAAACTCAGGTCGAGTTGGATCAGCCATCTACATAAAACAAGAGAGAAGATATAAATTACGCAGTCATAAAGACATCCACGTAAATTATTTTCCAAACATATAAACTAGATTTCAAGACCAAGATTCATAATGGTCACACATTTTTTTTTTCGATGCTATGTGAAAATACTTTATCACAGTAAGTGTGTGTATAATGCGCATGAATTTTCATTATCATGGCAAAATGGAGTTTATATGTTGTATAGCATTCTAAAAATAAGCATAACACATTTAAACATAGCATAAATAAACTACATGGCATGCTCAAATTTCACACATATACAATAAATTATATACTATACATAATAATAACAATAATATATCATGCGTAAAATAAAATATAAATAATAGCATAATATAAATGCATGCTTAGGAATAATGATATAAGAGTAAATAACATTCACAAAACATGCTCACAATTGCATAATAAAAACATAAGCAATAAAATATAAAGCATGCTTAAACATAATTATAAATCATGCTTAAACATAATGATATAAAACATAAATAATAAGGCATGCTTAAAACAATCTAAATTATCTAATTAAACATGCTTAATAACAAAATATAATAAAAGCGTAAACAATAAAATATATAGCATGCTCAAGAAAATAAATAATGAGAATTTACCATAGTATGAAATTTAAATAAATTAAAGAGAACATACTTGTTCGAAAAATAAAACAATCCTAGTGCATGCGCGTGTTGATGAAGGCGTGCATAGCGATGTTTTTGAGCTTGAGAAAAACTTTGTTTGCTTCCTCTTTTTTTTCAACAATGGGCCACAGAACCCCCCTTTTTTTTTTTAATTGCTTTCTCTTTTTTTTTTTCTTTATCTGGGCCACAAGGTCTGTTTCTGTATTTTTTTTTCTTCTCTGGGCCGGTTCTTTGGGCCAGGTCCTTTTTTCTTTTTCTTTTCTCTCTCTTTTTTTTTTCTTTCTTTTTGTTCTGTTTTTTTTTTTCCGTCTTCTTCGCTCTCTTTCTGGTGTGCAGATGGGTTGGGTACAAAAGAAGGTTTCCGGCAGGTCTGCTGCGTTGAGGGGGTGGGTTGGAGGCGGGTGGGACAGAGGCTGTTAATGTCTAAAAAACCCAGCGGTAGCTGGACCTTAGTTAACTCTGATCCGGTGGGCGGATCGAGGTTCGTGTTGTCCTCGTGATTCCCGTTACCTGTCAAGTAAAATACAATGGGCGTCAGAGGGAGACCGCGCCGGGCGGTCTTCAATTCTCCGATGCCTAAGTTAGTCAATGTATTTATGTTGACACAGTAACAGTAGATAAGTATTGAATGAGTCAATTTAATGAGGAGAGAGAAGATAACCTTTTATAGGTGAGGAAGAGGTTGACCTTCTCTTTGTTTTCGATGTGGGACTGATATGATTTGGTTCCCAGTTTCAGAAGCTTCTGATGCCATCTTGGCGTGGCGCGTGGCGGCGCGTCGGCGGTGATCTGGAGGTGATCCGATGCAGAGGCCGTAGCCCGCCTGGCGGTGTGTCTGCATGTCATTCCTTTAGTTGGAATTAGTACCTTTGGTGGTACAATGAGCGTGGCCCATTATAGCTAATTATGTTTGCAAATGTACATGTATGTACAAGTCCCCCAAGTCCCCAGTCAAGGAGGGCAATCTTGGTTGGGGAGTTGTTCGGCGGTTTGAAGCGTTTTCTTCCGCTAAACTTGCAAGAGCATAATTAGCGTCAGTGCGTTGTCAACCGTTGGTTTTACTGAGCAAACGCTTTACACCCTTTCGGGTGGGCCCCTGTTGGGCCCCCCAGGGAGTCCCCCACTCCCCGACGAAGATAGACCTCCGGATGGTCGGCAAGTTGTTTGTTGAGGGGGAGCTGCACGGAGCAGAGGGTGTTGGGTAGCGAGCCCAATGTTTAGCACCCAAATGACGGGGGTCAACGTGCCTGATCAGGGCCGTCGTAGACTGTTGACTAGTCCCCGTGTCCCGTAGGGATCGTCTGACGGTAACACCGCGTGGCGGTTGTTGTCAGAGAGGCGTGGCCTCGGGATACTCGTTTCGGCGGATATCCCCCCGCTACATGTAGCGGGAAGCAGTGTCCGGCAGACTTGCTTAGCGGTAATTTGTTTGAACGATATTGCGTCTAAACAACGCACGCAGTTTGCAAGATGAAAGTCAGTTCCGCCAGAGGTGTACAGCGGAAGATACTCATCGTGCTGGACGATATAGGGAGAAGTTCCGCCGGCGGGGTTTCGCTCTGCGGAGACTTCATCTCTTGGAAGATGACAAGTGAGAAGTTCCGCTGGCGGGGTTTCGCTCAGCGGAGACTTCATCTCTTGGAAGATGACAAGTGAGAAGTTCCGCTGGCGGGGTTTCGCTCAGCGGAGACTTCATCCCTTGGAAGATGACAAGTGAGAAGTTCCGCTGGCGGGGTTTCGCTCAGCGGAGACTTCAGGCGGTATTTATGAAGTCATCCCCGCGGTGGTTAACACGTGTCGAACCCATAGCGGGTTAGAGTGCGTAGGCTTGTCTCCTAAGCCTGTCCGTCTTCTAGCCTTTAATGATAGTAACTGTGGGTTTCGTAACCGAGGTAGCGCCTCTGGTAATCCGGAGAGTGAGTGGAAACTGACGACACGTGTACGGCTGGTATGTGATGTTGTTATGGAGCGGACGGCTTAGGACGCGTTGATGCTGACATAAAAGGGGGGGGGGGAACCTTGGGAGATTTGACACTTTGTGAAAATTTGAAAACCTAGTCCCCGTCTTCAAGCCCTGTTTGTCCGAGACCGAAGAAAGAGTTTGCCGAAGCTTGGGTATACGATTCCCGGAGAGACTACGATCATAGCCCCCAGGATTGCCGTGCGCCACCGTGTCGAAGACTTCATCACTGAGGTTGGTACCTGGATTTCCCCCCCTCTTCCTTTTGTTTCTGCTAATTTCTGGGTTTTGTTGTTTTTGTCTTCCTGGGATAATTGCTGGTTTTATTGGGTGTGTTATGAGGTGTGAAATGGGATTTTTTGTTGGGGGGGGGGGTTGAATTATGGTTGGCCAAGCGTTAGTGGTTAATGATTTGGATGGCCGAGTCTGGGTTGAGTGTGTTTGTTTGTATTTTGGCATTTTCTGGGTTTTGTTCTTGATGCCCTTGGCTACAACTGATGTGAGTATAGGCTAGATCTGTGCTTGTGCTAACTGATATGGGTTTTAGGGTTTGGGATGGCTAACGTCATAGAGATTTCGAGCAGTGAGGATTCCGGGTCTGACGTGTCGTTCAGCGCGGCGGATAGGATTTTTATTGACTCGTTGCGTCTGTCTGCCCCTGCAGGAACCTCACTGCCAGAACCGCTAGAAGTTGAGCCGCTACAGACCATCCCTTGGGAAGTAGTTATGGGTCGTGGTTCGCGTCCGGAGAGCTCTAGGGCGGGTGAGGCCGCTGCTGCTAAAGCTAGGCGCGACGAGCGTTTAGTGAGCAATAGTGCTGCTAGCGGCTCCACTGGGGAAGAAGAAGTAGTGGGGCAGAATGCTGAATCGGCGTGGTTCCTCTCGGATGGCACCGCCGTCGACGAGGCAGGTGGGCGGATGACCGCCGCTGTTGTCAACCGAATGAAACAGACGTTCCGGTTGCCGGGGTTGGTGAAGCTGCGGCCGCCGACAGCGGATGAGAAGGCCTCGATTCTCCCAGCGGGATTTGCTGCCGTTCATGAGGCGATATTCCGCCAAGGAGTGACACTCCTGCTGGTGCCAAACCTCCAAATCCTGGTGTGCGAATTTGGCCTTGCGTTTGGTCAGATTTGCCCCAACATGTGGCGGTTGATGTTGGCCATGAACTCCCTTTGGCGGTTATCCGGGTGCGAGGGGCCTACTGTGGCGGAAGTGCTTCACTTCTACGAGTTGGTGTATGTGAAGCGCCGAGGCTGCAAAGGGCAAGTGAACTTGAGCCGCCAGCAGGGAGCGCCCAAGCTGATTGAGAATCTAAGGGACTCAATGTCCTACTGGCGGGGGACCTTCTGCGTCGCTACAGACGGTTGGGAGTACCACGCCAGATCGAATGAGGAAGGGCCGACATTTAGGATTAAGTCCGAGTTCCAACCCATTCGAGGTTGGTGTCCGGTTTCCGCTGAAAGTGGTTGGCGTGTTCACGTACTTGCACTTGTATTCTCACTAACGACTAGTGTTTTTGTGCAGCGGGACTGCGGTACACACTGACGCGTGAAGAAGAGTGTCGCGTGGCGAGGATCAGAGGTTGCTGGCGGAACCGAAACTTGCTTGATTTCCTACTGCTGACCTGTTGGGAGTTGCTGGTCGACCAGCGATTAACGCGCTCCATTGGTGAGAAATCTCCGCCATGTCGTTTTTTTTTTTTTTTTTGAATTGCGATCCAGACTGACCGGTGGTTGTTTTTTTTTTAGAAACTCCGCCGGACAACAAATCGAGTCGCGACGCATTTGAAAAGGCCATGGACCGCGCGGAGATAGACAATTTTCTGGAGGCCATGTACGCCAAGGGTCTGGCGGCCCAGCAGACACTGGTGAACCCCGAGACGTTGGCGCTGAGCCAGTCTGAGGTTCCGGTGGTGCTGACGATGCAGCACCACTCTCATCTCGGTGAGGATGGTCTGCCGACAGTGCAGGCGGGGACCCAGACGGCCGGCGGGGAGAGGGGAAGCGTTGCGGCTGGGCAACAGAAGGAGAGGATGCCTGCCCACATGCGTGGTCCTCAAAAGGAGGTGGTGCAACCGGCGGACGATGTTATTGTGACAAGGGAGGAGCCGCCAGTGAGGGTGACGAGGACCGCCGCTGGGAACCAGAGGGCGCTGGAGAAAAAACACCGGTCGGTTGATTCTCCTGACAAGGAAGAGGGAGATGAGGTGGAGGTGATCGGGGCCCGCCGACAAAAGAAGGCCCGACAAACTCCTGCAAAAACTGTGGCGGCGGAGGGAGAGGCGGCCGCCGTCAGTGAGCTGGACTCGTTCGCCGAATACGCGCCGTTTATGACAGAAGGGGAGCGGGAGTTCCTCTTCCATCTATGCGAGCGGCTGGGGTTCGGCGGTCTGGCGGGTATCTCGCGCCCTACGGCAATTGACCAATCGCCCTTCAGCTCGGCGTTTGGTCAAATATTGGCGGGATTACATGATATGTTCGTGGCGGCATCGAAGCAGCCCCTGATTGAGGGGGAGCTCAGGGAAGAAATCGAAGGTCTCCAGAGGGAGTTGGCGGAGGCAAAGGAGAAACTGGCGGAGGCCGAGCGGGGGCTGGCCAAGGCGGAATGTGACTATGCGGACGTCCGCGGCAAGCTCAACGTGCCCATCAGGCGGGACTTGGAGAGGAATGAACGCGTCTCCAAGTTGGAGCAGGAGATCGCCCTGCTGCAGGAGCGGATAGCCGCCAAGGATAAAAAACTCATTATAGTGCAGCGGGAGTCTGCCGACAGGATGGCTGAAGTGAAGCGGCTGGGGGGTGAGGTTACCTGCCTGAGGGCTGAAGGGAGTACCGCTGCGGCCGCCGCTGTTGAAGCATTCAAGCAGTCGGCGGAGTTTAAGAAGACGCTGACCGAGGCGGCGAAGGCTGGGGCCCGAGCAAATATAGACATGCTGAAGCGGAAGGGCGCCATTGACTTCACCAAAGCGTCACAACCTGACGCACCGCCGGCTGAGAGTATCCCGCCGGAGAAGGAAGTCGTGCCTGCCCCAGCTGGAGGTACCTGCTCGGGTAGCGGGGAAAGTGGCGCGCATCCAACGGAAGGGTCCCAGCAGACTCCCCACCCCACCCCGTCGGAGGTGTCGCGTGCCGGATTCCTGGAGGTGCACACCCGGGCGGATGGTACCATAGAGACCCCCAGTCCGACAGCGCGAGGGTCCGACCAAGCGAGTCGATCGATCGTGCCGCCGCCCGTTGAAGCAAAGGACGTCTAAGGCAACCCCTGAAGCCAGCTGAGATGGCCAGAGATTTTCCTACTCCTCATTTTTTTTTTGTAGCCGCTGAGGCACAACAGTTTGTACAGAATGTTTGGAAGAGAAATAAATTTCTGAGTTGACTTGCCATGATGTGTTTGTAGTGCTAGTGTTTTGAGTTATATTTTTCTTTTGTCGATCAATGAAACATTAAAGGAATTAAGATTGGTCCAAAGTGCTGGCGTTGCCAGTTGCCCTCGGTGCTAGACTTTGTAACAATGGTTTGAATAATTCCTCGTTTCATTGATAGCTGACTGATCAGTGTACAAAAGTGGGGTAGTACCCGTTGGGTAGCTTCCCTTAGCTAAATATTGAACAAAAAATTCAGCTAAGTCAAGATGCTCCTGGGTAGCGGTCTGACTATTTGTAGTAATACCGAAGGTGTTCAGTATTCCAAGGGCGGGTCGATGTGACCCCGTCTTTGTCCATTAAGTAGAAGGTGCCTGGGCTAACGACTTCCACAATTTTGTACGGGCCTTCCCAAGTTGGGCGGAGTTTTGTTGGTGGCGGAATGACTTCCTTCATGACCGAGTCCCCCAGTTGGAGGTTCCGGGCCTTGACTCTGGCGTTGTAGAAACGCGATACCCGTTGTTTGTTTTGTAAATTGTGTAAATGGGCTTTATGTCTTTTCTCTTCTAGGAGGTCCCTGTCCAAGTTGACGCCGGCACTGTTGGTCTCTGGGCAGTAGCCTTCGACTCTAGCGGTAGGTTGAGTAACTTCAATGGGCAAGACAGCCTCTGTGCCGAACATCATACAAAAAGGAGTCTCGCCAGTGGCGGAGGTTGGAGTTGTCCGGATGGCCCATAGGACTTCTGGAAGCTTTTCCGCCCATAAACCTTTGGCATCGTCGAGCTTCTTTTTTAGCAACTTTTTGATTATCTTGTTCGCTGCTTCGACCTGGCCGTTTGTTTGGGGGTGGGCGACAGATGCAAAACTTAACTTAGTGCCCAAGTTGGCGGTAAAGGAGATGAGTTCCTTATTGTTGAACTGTGTGCCGTTGTCTGTAATGATTGTATGTGGAACACCATAGCGGCAGTAGATATTCTTCCAGAGGAAGCGAATTACCTTGGCGGTAGTTATTGCCGTTAGCGGCTCCGCCTCTATCCACTTGCTGTTGTAATCAATGGCCACAATGATATATTTGAACTGGCCCTTGGCGGTTTGGAACTTTCCCATTAAATCAAGGCCCCACGTGGAATGAATCCATGGGCCAATGATGATTAACAGTGGTTCCGCCGGTGCGTGTGGGAGATCTGCAAACTGTTGGCACTTGTGGCAAGACCTCGAAATCCGCCGGGCGTCATCACCAAGTGTGGGCCAGAAGTAGCCTTGTCGCATTGTGCGGTTGGCCAGGGATCAGGCGCCCGAGTGATTTCCACATTCCCCGCCTTGGATTTCTTCTAGGACAACCTTTCCCTCCTCTGGGGTTAGACAGCGGAGGTTGGGATGGGTGAATCCCTGGCGGTAAAGCTTGCCATACTGGATGTTATAGCGGGTTGCTCTTCGCTTGAGCTGTCTTGCCTGGACCTTATCTTCTGGCAACGTGCCGTTGCGTTTATACGCAATAATCTCGTCCATCCAGCTGGGGTTGACTTGAACGTTGAAGATTTCCGCCAGGGTCTTTGTGATACTTGGCTTGTCAAGGTACTCCACCCTTGTGTCCGCTGGACTCTGATGTGGCTGGGCGGTTGCCAGTCTCGCCAGTGAATCAGCCTTAGCGTTCTTTTCCCTGGGGATTTGTTTGATTATGTGAAATTTGAACTTTTTTAGCAACGTTTTGACGTACCCCAAATATGCCGCTAACTGCTGGTCCTTGGCTTGGAAGCTGTCGTTGACCTGGTTAACGACTAGTTGCGAGTCGCTGAATATGTTGACGCTGTCAGCTCCTGAGTCAATGGCTAGGAGTAGGCCGGCGATGAGCGCCTCATACTCCGCCATATTGTTTGAAGCTTTGAAGTTGAATTTCAACGCGTACTCTGCGTTCAGTCCCCCGGGCCCTGTTAAGATGACTCCTGCGCCGCTGGCCTTGGCACAGGCGGAGCCGTCCACGTGCAGGTTCCAATCTGACTGTAGGGGAGTTGTCCCTGCACTGGTTACTATTTCTGTTCCGGGCTCTGTTTGAGTACCGGGTTCAGGCTGACGCTCAGTAAGTTCAGCGATGAAGTCCGCTACTGCCTGGCCTTTCATGGCGGTTCTTGGCTTGTACTCTATGTCAAATTCGCTGAGTTCAATGGCCCACTTACTGAGGCGCCCCGAGTGTTCAGGGTTCTGCATTACTTGCCTCAGCGGTTGATTGGTTAACACATGGATCGTGTGAGCCTGGAAGTATTGCCGGAGGCGTCTGGCG
The DNA here is from genome assembly GCA_024704745.1 of Rosa lucieae. Lineage (NCBI taxonomy): Eukaryota > Viridiplantae > Streptophyta > Magnoliopsida > Rosales > Rosaceae > Rosa > Rosa lucieae. The sequence goes on from CM045497.1 coordinate 58,643,024, forward strand.
GCAACGATAAGTGCAAGGGCCAGTTGTTCCAACGGTGAATATCTTGTTTCTGTTCCGTTCATGCCTCTGCCGGCGTAGAATACTGGGAGCTCATCTTGGCCTTCCCGCCGGACAATGGCGCAACTTATTGCCGTTGCCGAGACCGCTAGATATATGAATAGTGTTTCTCCTTGCACAGGGACAGAAAGGAGAGGGACTGCCGCCAGGTATTCCTTTAGGCCCTGAAACGCCGCCTGACACTCTGGGTTCCAGTCAATGACCTTCTTGTGAGTTGTTTTGAGGAGTTTGAAGAATGGGGCACACTTGTCAGTGAGTCGAGAGATGAATCGAGAAAGGGCGGTTAACTTTCCCTGGAGGCACTGGATGTCCACCTTATATTCTGGGTTCGCCAGGTTAAGGATGGCATGTACCTTGTCCGGGTTGGCCTCGATACCTCGCTCGCTGACGATGTAATCGAGAAATTTGCTAGCGGTGACCGCAAAGAAACATTTTTCTGGGTTTAGGTGCATTCCGTAGGCCATGAGGATGGTTACTATGATCCTGAGGTTTGCCACATGTCCACTGGCCTTTATGCTCTTAACTAGCATGTCGTCCACGTATACCTCGATGATTTTTCCCAGATGCTCAGCGAACATGGAGTTCATCAACTGCTGGTAAGTTGCACCGGCGTTCTTCAGACCGAAAGGCATGACATTGTAATAGTAGAGGCCTTTGTCGGTGGTGAAGGTGGTGCATTCCTGGTCACTGGGGTGCATCTTGATCTGATTGTATCTGGAGAAAGCATCCATCATGCTGAGGAGCTCGTGTCCGGCAGTTGCATCGACCAACTGATCGATACGAGGTAGCGGGAAACTATCCTTTGGGCATGCCTTGTTGAGATTTTTGAAGTCGACGCACATCCGCCACTTGCCGCTGGGCTTTTTTACCATTACCAGATTTGAGATCCACTGGGGATAGATGACCTGGCGGATGAATACAATGTCCCGTAGTTTGGCGACCTCCTCTCCGATTGCCCGGTATTTTTCCTCATCAAAAGCCCTCCGCTTCTGCTTGATGGGATAAAAGGAAGGTTTGATGGTCAGCTTATGAGTGATAATTTCAGTGGAGATACCTGGCATGTCCGCATATGACCATGCGAAGACGGCGGTGTTATCACGTAGGAATTGGGTGAGTTCTGCCTCTACTTCTGGATCTAGTTGGGCGCCTATGCGGACTGTCCTCTCGGGGTGTTTGTCTGAGATGCAGACGACCTTCAGCGATGTGTCCGGGTTGACCGGCTCCTTCTTTACATATTTCTCCTCCTCATCTCTAGGATCCTCAAAGAGATTCAGTGGTAGTGCCTCATTACCCACCGTCAGGATTTCATGGCGACGCGTTGACCGCGCTATAGTCGTTGAATAACATTCTCGTGCCAGCTGTTGGCTTCCCCTTACACAGCCTGTGCCGTTGGGCGTGGGGAACTTCATGAGAAGCATGTACCCGACAATGATGCACTTGAGCTTGTTAAGCGCCGGTCGACCAATGATGGCGTTGTACGAGCTGAAACAGTCGACAATAATGAATTCCGTGTGCACCTCCGCCATGCATGGACTAGTGCCAATAACCAGTCGCATGTAATCCGACCCTAGCGGTTGTGTGACGTCACCGGAGAAGCTGAGCAGTGGCTCGTGATCCTGGAGTAATTTTTTGTTCCGCTTGAGATGGTCGTAGCAACCGCTGAAGATGACGTTGACAGCGAACCCGCTATCCACCAAGATTCTTCCCACCGAGAATTTGCTAAGAATGGCATCGACCAAGAATGGATCGTCATGGGGTAAATGTACTCCGCGCTCCTCCTCCTCTGAGAAGGTAATAGGTTCCCAACCTGATCTCGGGAGTTTGGCGGATCTTTCGTAGCGGATGTTGCAGACTTCCTTTGGGTGGTTAGCGCGCTCATAGCGCTTTCTTGCCCTGTGAGACATATTGGTGATTGGAGCACCGCCATCGATGGTGTTGATGCGGCCCAAGGTCTCAACGTTGGCAATTACTGGTGGTGGTTGGCGTACCCTGAACTGTTCCAACTTGCCGTCACGGTACAAAGTCTCAACGGCCGTTTTGAGAGCATTGCAGCTGTTTGTATTGTGGCCGCTGTCCGTGTGGTATTTGCACCACTTGCCCGTGTTTCTGGGTTTGCCCGTTTTTGGGTACTTTGGAGGGGGTGGCGGGGGGATCTGATCCTTGCACTGGTTATAGATGTCTTCATACGAGGCCGTTAGGACCGTGAAAACTGCATACTGCTGCGAGGACTCTGTCTGTTTGTTGCGGTTGTCCCCATGAGTTGGGCGGTTTCCCCTGTGATAATGCTGTTCCTTCTGCCGCTTATTCTGGTGGTGGCCCTGCTGCCACTCCCTTTTCTTGTCAGTTGGCGGTGCTGAGAGGGTCTTGTTAGCGGTTTCTAGGTGACTGGAGGATGGTTGTGCTGACTTTGTTGGCGTTGCTGGTGGTGGTGGAGTTTCTCCATATGTGATGAATTCCGCCTGGGCGTGAATGACCGCCTCACTCATGACGTGGTCGTATGTCGCATTGGGATGACTGTAGTTGAGGTGATAGAGGAATGGTCCCTTGAGGAGTCCCTTCCTGAAGGCTGCCGATGCCATGCTTTTGTCTAGGTCGCGGCACTGAGACGCTGCCGCCCGCCATCTTGTGACGAAGGCCTTTAGTGATTCGTCCTCCCCCTGCTTAACGCCGAACAGCTAACTTGTGTTGTGATGTCCGGCGGACAATAAGATGAAACGGGAGAGGAATGAGTGTGACAGTGCATGGAATGAGTCGACAGACCCTGGCGGACATTCAAAGAACCAGTTCATTGCCTCGCCGTCCAACGTTTCACTGAACAAATGGCATAAGGTGGCGTCGTCGAAGCCCTTGTTGTTGGTGACCTTCTTGAAGGTGTCCATGTAGACAAAGGGATCGGACATTCCGCCGTAATGCGACATCTTTGGGGTTTTTGCATATGCCGGTCTGACAGCCTGCAGAATTGCCGCGGAAAAGGGTCCAGGTCTGGAAGTGAAGATCGGATTCCGAGTTGGCGCTGGGACGCCCGTCTCCGCCCGGATCAACCTCTGCTCCAGTTGGTGCATCCTTTCCAAGGCGTTTGTGCCCCATGAGGCCTCAAAGGCATAACACAATTGATGTTTCTTTGAGAACTGACTCTAGTGATTGCAATTTATTGCTATTTATTGCCATTACCATTTACGTAATGAATAAATTCATTCATTTTCCTAAAATAAAAAATAAAATTAAAAAACCTGATCTAGCCGATCTGCAAGATTTGAATTCAAATGTAAACGCCATCTTACTTCAACCTTCATTACTATCCATATCAAAACGGTAGCTTAAGTAGTGATGATCAGAATGATTCATTGTATAATAATATATAATTACTTTTCGCTTAATTTCAGTACAATCTTCATTAATCCTTACTGTGAATCTTCAATATTAATATTTAATATTGAAGATTCAAATCAATGTACCGGTAACCGTCCTCTGCTGCTGACTCTGCTTCTCGTAATCACCTTCGTCTTCTCCACCACAGATATGGCAACTCCAGTCAATACCAGCGCAGTCCTCTGCTGCTGACTCTGCTTCTCGTAATCACCTTCGTCTTCTCCACCACAGATATGGCAACTCCAGTCAATACCAGCACAGCGCAATCCCACAAAACTCCTACAAATACAAACTCTCTTCAATCTCAGTCCCAAAGGACCCAAACCCACTTCCTCATTCAAACCCATCTTCTAGTTTCTACTCTTTTGGTCTTTCTGAGCAGCAACTGCAATGGCATTGCACAGGCTGCTCTTGAAAAAGGCCTTTGGAGAAGCTAAGCCAAATTCTCTGTGCTACTTTTTCTCTACAGCACCACCTTCATTGCCAGCTTTTGATTATGAGCCAAAGCCTTACAATGGTCCACGCGCAGATGAGGTCTTCCAGAAGCGAAAGCAGTTTCTGGGTCCTTCTCTTTTTCACTTTTATCAGAAGCCAGTATGTTTTTCCTCTGTAATCTCTCTCAAGTTTATTTCTTACTAAATTCTGCATTGTTCATTTTAGTTGAGAATTGAAATTATTTGGGAATTGCGTAACTGCTTCAAACAGTAAATTCATGGGAAAATGAAAGTGAACATAATGAGAGTAAAAAGTTTCAATCTTTTTTGTTTGCTAGTAAATAGTTTGAATCTTTATACAATGATACTTGCGTATCTTTTTAATTTAAAACTTTTAGCATAGCACTATATTTGCTTCTGTGATACTTGGTTGTCCAATCCAATGTTATGTTATCCCAGTTTATTCAGGAACTTGAGAATTGTGTTTGTGATAATTGATGCAGCTCAATATTGTTGAAGGAAAGATGCAATATTTGTATGATGAGAATGGCAGGCGTTACCTTGATGCATTTGCTGGGATAGTGACGGTTTCTGCTGGACATTGCCATCCAGATGTTTTAAAAGCAATCTTTGAGCAGAGCAAGCTTCTGCAGCATGCCACAACTATATATTTACACCATGCAATAGCTGATTTTGCAGAGGCATTGGCTTCAAAATTTCCTGGAAATCTAAAGGTTCATTTTCTTTTTTCATGACATTTTCCTTATGTATACATAATGCTGATGGAAACATGTTCTTCATTATAGCATTTGGATCAGAGTATTTCATTCAGAGAACTAATCTTCAACAAGGAAATTCTCGATGCAGGTAGTGTACTTTGTGAATTCTGGGTCAGAAGCAAATGAGTTAGCAATGCTGATGGCTCGTCTATACACTGGTAGTCTGGAAATGATTTCTCTGAGAAATGGATATCACGGAGGAAGTTCAAATACAATGAGTTTGACGGCACTCAACACATGGAAGTATCCGATTCCACAGGTTTGTTTAACCAGTTACCAGTTATTTCAAAACTTGTATATCCAGTCATGTTGTTGTGAACTATCTGCTTCAGGGTTGCTCCAATATTGCAGGGTGAAATTCATCATGCTGTGAATCCAGATCCATACCGTGGAGTCTTTGGCTCTGATGCAAAAAGTTATGCTAAAGATGTGCAAGATCACATTGATTTTGGAACTGCAGGAAAAGTGGCCGGATTTATATCTGAAACAATTCAGGTCGCCACTAAATGTCATTTGTTATGGGGCTTAACTTAATTTGATAAACATGACCACTGCGATAAGGCAGCTGATTAGTAATTTTCTTTTTCACTTTATCTAACTGTAGGGTGTTGGAGGAGCAGTTGAACTGGCTCCTGGATACCTAAAATTGGTATACGACGTTGTTCGCAAGGCTGGTGGTGTCTGCATTGCTGATGAAGTTCAAACTGGATTTGGCCGCACAGGAACTCATTATTGGGGCTTTGAAACACAGGGGGTCATTCCTGATATAGTTACTATGGCCAAGGTCTTTAAATTATCTACTGCAGATTTTATTTTAATGTTGAGAGGTTCCACTTATGTGTCTAGTGTTACATCAGTAGTCTACTATCAAACTTCATATTTTGATTGCAAGCATTTGCCTGATAGAAATTGATTCTAGTGAAGCACAATAGTTACAGAACTTTTTACCAATGATTCGGGATTTACATATTTGACAGGGCATTGGAAATGGATTGCCATTGGGAGCAGTGGTGACAACACCAGAAATAGCAAGTGTACTAGCCCAGAAGATTCAATTCAACACTTATGGTGGAAACCCTGTATGCTCTGCAGGAGGACTTGCAGTGCTCAGAGTTATTGATAAAGAGAAACGTCAAGTTCATTCTGCAGATGTTGGCTCTCATTTGCTTGCTCGGTTGAGAGATCTTCAGCAAAGATATGAAAGTAACTACCTTGATTCCTTGAACTAGGTGTTTTTTTTTCTTCTAAAGTTACTTTCCGGTGACATACGTTGCTGTAAGTTGGTCCAATATTGATGCAAGTATTCTTGTATGTAACATTTTGTATCAGTCATTGGAGATGTGAGAGGCCGGGGCTTAATGGTTGGGGTAGAACTTGTGACTGACAGGAATGAGAAGACACCTGCCAAGGCCGAAACTGCTATGTTGTTTGAGAAACTCAGAGGTCTCTAGGCACCCTCCTGCCCAGCTCATATCAATAACTTTAAAAGATCCCTAGTTTAATGCCATTGTTGTCCACTAAATTCCTGTTTACATACTAATCATAATTTGGTTCCTCATTGAAGAGCTTGGAGTTCTAGTTGGGAAAGGGGGACTTCATTTTTCAGGATAAAACCACCACTGTGTTTCACCAAGATGATGCAGGTAATTGTCATATCTCTTACAGTCGGTACCAATGAGCACAAAATTCTATAAATGCACAACACACACACAATATACTCGCACTTGGTCATTTCCTTATAGAAAATCACTAAAGGAGGACGTCTTTTTCTTAACTGTTAGATTTATATGAATGTTTGAGTTGCATATTTTTGCTCTGCAGATTTTGTTGTGGATGCTTTGGACTATTCAATGTCAAAATTGTGAGGGTCACATCTAAGGGAGTGGGACAGATTGTTATAGCAGAAGTGTCTTTGGTTGACCTATGTAGTACATTTCACTCTTTGACATCAAGATGTATTACCTCAAAAATAATAATAAAACAATTTTTTCTCTAATTAACTTTCTGCTATCTAATTAGGACCCCTCTCGTCTCTGATGTTACCTTTCACGTGTCTTGTTTTTCTTTTAAATATAGCCATACGTTCTGCAACATGACACCACCCTCAGATTATCGACTGCATGCTGGACATAAAGAATGTACTAAGAACATGCAGATATAATGGGCTCATCATTGACTGGCTAGTGTAGAAATCATTTTAACGTACTTCTCAGTTCCAGGAAAACTTTGGGCTGAAACAATGCAAAACAGAATGAATGTACGTTTTAGTATGACATTTCAGTCAATCCACCAATGTCTCTGAGTCTCTCTTTTACTTGCCTAAAACCAGAAGAGTCTCTGAGATAAGCAACTTATTCAGACAAATTGAGAAAAGATAAAGTACCTTGTTCACACCAAAAGAAAAATGATAAAGCAACTTGTTCTTGCATATAGCTCATTGTACTACATAATGATTATTACATGAAATTTGATTTTAAGTTTTCATCGATTATAAGCCTTGGCATCTAAGTTTGTTTCAGTTGTGTTCTCGCCCTTGTTGGGAATAATGCTCTAGCTCATTTAATTGCAACACACGCTGCTTAGTCTGTGTCAATGGATAGCTAGGGAACCATATCCTGCTGTATTGGATTTAAGATGGACGTTTTGCTCATGTCAGAGTATGTCTGAAGACTATGGATGAAGGGAACAATGATAGTGTCATGTTTTCTAATTTCTTTGATGTCGTATTATGTGTATTATTTTATTGGTGAATTTATACGGAGAGAATATAACTTATGTGCCAGATGAGACATTCTCATCTATGGCTATCATCGATCCAATTAAACAATGATTGACTCGATCGTATATTCTCCCATAAGATACATGGTACAAGTTGTGACGTTGGATATCTGACTAATTACTTAGATTAATCAATAATGGGATTTGGCCGGGGTAACTCCAACTCTCCAAGTTTACAAATATGTGGATCAACAGATCGAAAGTTTCCATTACTGCTCCAGCCTCCAGGGATTTGTGATGTGTGCATGCGTTTAATCTCACTGCCTAGTATGAAACATAATGTTTCCTTCTGTTGACGTACAGACTTGTTGAAACTTTCACATTTTTTTCCGATTATGTTGAAACTTTCACCTTACTGAACTGAATATCACACAATAAATACATCTGATCGAATAATGAAGACTACAAGAGAAAGAACCATATCTCCACACAATTAAAAATGACCAGAAATCAAAGCTATACGACACCAAAACTTCAACTTTTTCTCTCCACAGTTACACCGTACCAGGCCACCGATAGATGATCTGAAAATATGGTGCTTTGTCTACCAGACTAATAAACTACGTATAATTGCTCTCTGAAGAAAATCCATTGTAAATTTGCTGTTTTATCTGTGTAGCAGGTAGTAGGGCTGGGTTCGGTTCGGTACTGAAGCTTACGGGCCGATACCATGTACCGTACCAACTTATATTGGTATGCAAAAAACTATACCACTACCGGCCACAAAATCCGGTATACCGAGAAGTCGGTATACCGATTTAATCGGTCAGTTCGGTACGGTTGGGCTTGTAACCGAGTTTGACATTAGCCCACAAACCAGTCACCAGTACATCACCGATCCCTTCTTCTTCTGTTTTCTCCTGAGAACTTTCGACCCACATGGTTATGGGTCTCTCCAGTCTCCATACCACACACAGTGATGGAAGAGTGATTGTGGTGAAGGAAGAAGCAACCTCTGCAAAAATCAAACAAAAGTTTCAAACTTCATTCAACACCAATTACACCCAAAACCAGATTTTTCTTCCCAGTAAATAAAATCAACAAAAGCAAGAAAAGAAACTTACTTGAAGTACAAGAGAGATCCAAGGCCGAGTTTGATTCAGATTCTGGGAAGAGAGCAGGGAGAAGCACTTTACAGGTTGCTATTTTTCAAGAAGAAGAAGAGAGACAGAAGAGACGAGGAAAGAAAGAAGAAGAAGTAAGAATAAGAGAAAGAAGAAGGAAGAAAGAGGAGAGAGAATAAAAAAGAGAAAGAGAAGAGAGAATTTTTCAAGAAGAGAAGAGAGACAGAACGACGGGGAGGAAAAAGAAAGAAGAAAGAAGAAAAAAGAGAGAAGAAAGAGAAGAAAGAAGAATAAAAAAGAAGAAAGAGAGGAGAGAAGAATAAAAAAATAAAAAGAAGGAGACAAGAAGAGACAGAAAGAGATGGCAAGAGAAAGAGAAAGAAGAAAGAAGAAAGAAGAAAGAGAAGAGTGAAGAGTGAAGACGCGTCAGAAAGAAGAGAAGAATAAAATATTTCAAAAATATGAGTATTATACATAAGTTCGGTACGGTACGGTATACCATGTATGTATGAAAATCAAAACCACTACCGTACCGTGTATGTGGAGTCGGTACGGTTGTACCGTACCAAGACTTCGGTTACCGAGTTTTCGGCTACCAATTCACTTGGTTCGGCTCGGATGCGGTTGGTACGGTTTGGTTCGGGAGAATTTGCCAGCCCTAGCAGGTACGTACATTACACTCCTTTCTTTAATTTTTGTTAGTGTGAGTCATCGTTCCCTATTAGGAATAAACTACAAGGGAATATATTGTTGTAACTACTTACCTTGTATATGTTGTGTAGTCCGGTTGTACACAATATTTGTAGTATGATTGTAACCTATATATATACACCACAGAATGGGTGTAAGAAATATCAGAATATTTATTCTCCATAACTTGTCTTATTTGACTTGGTATCAGAGCAAAGATCCGAAAAGGACTTTGTCTCTTTTTTCCTTTTATTCTTCTCTCAATCCGAGGAAGACAGTTTGCTTAAAACCCAGTTATTTGGGTTAGACGACGTCGTTCTCTACTATTGGTAATAGTAGACGTCGTCCTTCATCTTCGATCGGCTTCGTCTTCAGTCCAGGACCGCCGTCTCTCATCTTCGATCGGCTTCGTCTTTGTATTCAGTTCAAGACCGCTGTCGCTCGTCTCAGACCAGCCCACAGGCCAGTTCATTGCAACCCATAGCCCAGTTCACAGTTCGGCCACTCTCTGCTACCGCCCAGTTTTCCGACGGTCGCTGCTAGTTCATACCGGTCGCACGCCTCCGGTCTGATTGCTTCCATCTCCGGTCAGGTCGCCCCACTCGTCATCCTCAGCCAATTCCAGATCGATCTCGATCTCTTCAGTGAGTCAACCCGCCTCAACTCGGTCAACTCGGTGATTGAGTCAACTCGGTCAACCGAACTCGCTCAATCCATTCAGCCTAGTCAAACAGGTTCAAAAAAAAAAAATTTGTTACTATTTGTTTGATTTTGTTTGGAGACATCTGTTATTCTTATTTCCGCTGCGCACTTTGGGATTTGTGTATTTTTCTAGTGTATTATTGCAATGGGTGGTGATGACAGTGAAGGTCAGAGTTCTAAGACCAATGAGGTCCAGAGGGTTGAAGTCTCTATCAAGAGCTCAGAAGGTGGTTCTTTTGGGGGTACCAAACTCACTGGTGCTAATTTCCGAACATGGAAGAAGATTATGTCTGTTTATCTCTGTGGGATACACAAAATGGGGCATGTGACTGGAACAATCAAGGCTCCTAGTGAAGATGATGTGGAGGCCTATGCTAAGTGAGAAGATAATGATGGGTTTGTCATGTCAATTCTATTTTGAGCCATGAGTGATGATGTGCTACAAATGGTGGAGGAGTGTGAAACCGTTGAGGCAATATGGATCGAAGACGTTGGGAGATCTCTATACAAATGAGTCTGATTTTATACAGGTTCATCAATTGATGTGCAAAGCTGCTAATATGCAACAGAATGGGCAACCAGTAGCTGTGTATTTCACTAAACTGAAGAATGTATGGGCTGAAATTGATCAGAAGCGTCCTTGCACGATCAAGAATCAGGAAGATCTTGTGTGGTACCAGAAGGAGAAGGAGCTAGAAAGGGTTCATGTGTTCTTGAGAGGACTTGATGAGAAGCATAGTAGTGCCAAGGGAGAATTGCTCAGAATGACAGACCCTCCTAGTTTGAACACAGCTTTTACATACATCCGCAAGGATGAGTCACAGCAGGAAAGTGTCAAACATTCACAGGTTGAAGTATCTAGCCTAGCCATTCAGGCCAAGTCACCGACACCTTTCCTTCAGCAGCAGAGTTCAGCCCCCCTTCATCAGCAAGGTTTCCCACAAGGCTTCACCAACCGCCCTCGTCCTCAATGTTCTTATTGCAACGACCTTGGGCATGTTCGGGAGACTTGTTGGAAGTTGAACCCACACCTTAAACCTAAAAAGCAAGGTTATCGTCCTAAGGCGAAAGCAGCTGCTGTTCAATTGGTCCAAGAACCAGATTTCTATGGAGTGGCTAGCCAAGATCATCATACAGCATGTGGAGCTACTCCTACAGCCTCTATAGCTGGTCGAGGTAAAACTGGTATGGCTTTAAAGGTTTCTAACTTTGTTGGTTCTGATACATGGATTATTGATTCTGGTGCCTCCGATCATATGACTTATGACAAATCATATTTTACTGAGTTGTCTTCCCCACCAGTGTCCTATGTAACCAATGCCAATGGTGAGGCTTTTCTTGTGTTAGGGTCAGGGGTATTACTCCCACTTTAGAACTTCATAATGTGTTATATGTACCTGATTTATCTCATCACTTGATATATGTCCCACAGTTGAACACTGAGTCTAAATGCTCTGTAACCTTTTATCCAATGTATTTGATTTTTCAGGATCTTCTCACCAGGGAGATAGTCGGTCGAGCGTATCTGAGGGGCAGGTTGTTCCATCTGGATCCGACATATGCAGGAGAGAAACCAGGAGCACAGTCCCGAGCCGCTTTGACTTCGAATTCTGATAAGTTAAGTGAAATTTAGTTGTGGCATCGCCGTTTAGGGCATCCATCTTTTAGTCTTATGAAAAAAACCATGCCTACTCTGTTTATTGGTGTGGATGAGTCAGTTTTACATTGTGAAACATGTGTTTTGGCCAAGAGTCATCGTGCTACTTATTCTCCTAGTGTTTCCAGTAAAAGTGTTATTCCTTTTGAGTTGATTCATTCTGATGTTTGAGGACCTTCTAGAGAGCCCACTGTATCGAGTATGAGATATTTTGTGTTGTTTATTGATGATTGTACGAGATTGTCATGGGTTGCTCTTCTTAAAACCAAAGATGAAGTCTTCCCTGCTTTTCAAACATTTCGTAATCTTGTTCACACACAATATCATAGCATCATTAAAGTCCTTCATTCTGACAAGGGGGGGGGGGGGGGGGAGTATGTTAACCATGTGTTCCAAGAGTTTTTTAAAACTCATGGGATTGTTCACCAAACCACGTGTCCGCAAACACCAGAACAGAATGGAGTGTCTGAAAGGAAAAAACGTCATTTACTTGATATGGCTCGTGCCCTCCTTTTTAGTGCTCACGTGCCTAAGTATCTTTGGGGCGATGCTATACATGCTTCCTCTAATCATATCAATCATCTTCCATCCAGTGTCCTCCAGGGAAAAATTCCATTTGAGGTTCTCGCCTCTCATGTCTCCTTACCATCATTTCATAATCCCAGCTCGTGTTTTGGTTGTGTTGCTTTTGTCCATGTGCCCAAAAAACCAGAGATAAGTTGGATGCCCGGGCCCTTAAGTGTGTGTTTGTTGGCTATGGAGGCTATCAGAAGGGGTACAAGTGCTATCATCCACCAACCAGAAAGTATTATGTCACTATGGATGTTATTTTCTTTGAAGACATGAGTTATTTCTCCTCTTCAGATACAGCTCTTCAGGGGGAGAATTCATATTTTGAAGAGCTATATCATGGAGAGGGGGAGGAATCAGAAGGAGAAGGAGAAGCCACACAGCTAGGAGGTATTGAGACTATTAGCTCGCCGTCTCTAGTAGCAGAGGCTCCAGACACCCAAGCACCAGTTTCCATCACTCAGAATGAGGTGGAAGACACAACTGCCCCTCCTACCATCACTTCTACCCCTGACCCACAGCTTCCTGGTACTGAAGATCACCCTTTTGAGGTATGTCCATCCACTGATACTAGTAGTAGTGAGTCTAATTTAGCAATATGTTTACCACATAGGACCACTCGAGGTCAATCAGCCAAAAGATATGAACTACTTTACTGCCAAATCAAAATACCCAGTAGCAAACTATATGTCCACTAGAGGTTGTCTAAGTCATATGAATAATTTGTGAATCAAATATCTATGTATCAGTACCTAACAAAGTGCAGGATGCATTGAGGGATCCAAAGTGGAGGAAGGCTGGCTATGGATGAAGATGATGGCGTTGCAGAAGAACAATACTTGGCAACTTGTGCCTCCACCATAGGCAAGAAGGCTGTAGGTTGTCGTTGGTGTTTACTGTGAAGCATAATGCAGATGGCAGTGAATCGATACAAAGCACTCCTTGTAGCAAAGGGGTTTACTCAGACGTATGGTATAGATTATGATGAAACTTTTGCTCCTGTTGCCAAGATGAATACTATTCGGGTTCTGCTCTCGTTCGCTACTAGTTTAAACTGGCCACTCCGACAGTTTGATGTCAAGAATGCATTTCTTCATGGAGAATTACCTAAGGAAGTGTACATGAGCCTTCCACCGGGATATGTAGTTGCTTCTCCTGGTGATTTTGTATGCAAATTGAGAAAATCTCTATATGGTCTCAAACAGTCACCTCGTGCTTGGTTTGGAAGATTTTCACAGTTCATACGGAAGGTTGGTTACAAGCAGAGCAACTCAGACCATACCTTGTTTCTCAAGCATCAACAAGGGAAGGTAACAGCTCTAATTATTTATGTGGACGATATGGTAATCACTGGTAACGATACTGTTGAGATGGATAGACTGCAGAGACAGCTAGCCTCTGAGTTTGAGATGAAGGACTTGGGTGAGCTTAAGTACTTCTTAGGAATTGAGGTAGCCAGGGGGAGAGAAGGAATCTATCTGTGCCAGAGGAAGTATGTTCTTGACTTGCTGACAGAGGCAGGTTTGTTGGATTGCAGACCTATTGATACTCCTATTGAGCAGAACCATTGTTTAGCTGAGTATCCAGATCAGGTACCTACTGATCGAGCTCGCTATCAGAAGTTAGTTGGGCGCTTGATTTATTTGGCTCATACTAGACCAGATGTTGCATATGCAGTGAGTGTGGTTAGTCAGTTCATGCAAAATCCGAGTGAGAGTCACATGGATGCTGTTATGCGAATTCATAAGTACTTGAAGTCAGCTCCAGGAAGGGGAGTACTGTTTTCTAAACACAACAACATTCTTGAGGTTTGTGGCTTCGCAGATGCAGATTGGGCTGGAAATATCACAGATAGGAGGTCGACATCAGGTTACTTTACCTTTGTGGGAGGTAATTTGGTTACATGGAAGAGTAAGAAACAGAAAGTTGTTGCACGTTCTAGTGCTGAGGCCGAGTATAAAGGTATGGCTCATGGAGTGTGTGAATTGTTGTGGCTGAGAAATCTGTTACGTGATCTGGGTTTCAAACTCAAAAATACCATGCAGTTGTATTGTGACAACAAGGCAGCTATTGACATATCACAGAATCCAGTACAACATGATCGGACTAAGCATGTGGAGGTTGATCGTCACTTTATAAAGGAGAAGCTAGATGCCAAAATTATTAGTTTTTCTTTTGTTCCAACTGAAGAGCAACTTGGGCATGGTTGATGTATATGCGCCAACTTGAGGGGGAGTGTTAGTGTGAGTCATCGTTCCCTATTAGGAATAGACTACAAGGGAATATATTGTTGTAACTACTTACCTTGTATATGTTGTGTAGTACGGTTGTACACAATAGTTGTAGTACGTTGTAGTACGTTGTAGTACGATTGTAACCTATATATATACACCACAGAATGGGTGTAAGAAATATCAGAAAATTTATTCTCCATAACTTGTCTTATTTGACTATTTTCTCATCATCACTAGATTTTTCTTCTCTTCTCATTAGGTAGAAGGTATAGTTTTGTAGTGTTTGCCGGTAGTCGATACTTAAGTTTCGATCATGGAATAGTTAATTAGTGAATACTCTGGCCAATAATAAGTTATAATTGCTTTTCTTTTCGCCCACCTTTTCATTCTTGCAAGTATTAAGGTCTTTTGGTGTATCCTCGAGGATTTCATCAACCATCAGGAAAAAGATGGAAGAAGAAAGGTGGAATCAAGCACCTTATGACATAGAAAACCCATATATCCCCCTTCTAAGTTCCATAAGAAAAGACTTGGATAGCTTGTCTCCCTTGTCCTCTGAGTGTTGTATATACAGAGTTCCCGAGCGGCTACGCCATGCAAGTGAAGATGCCTACACCCCCAAGGTGGTCTCTATCGGCCCGCTTCACCATGGCAAGAAAGGTTTGAATGGCATCGAAAAGCAGAAAAAAAAAAGGTACCAACAAGATTTTCTAGTTCGGACCCAAGTGAGTTTGGAGGACTATGTCAAGCGAATAAATGACCAGGAAGCAAGGCTGCGCAGTTGTTATGCAGAACCAATCAATTTGAGCAGCGATGAATTTGTAAGTCATTCTCAGGGATGCCAGGTTCATCATTGAGATCTTGTTAAAGCATAGTTTTCCTGAATTGCGTGACAAAATTACAAAAATGACCGCATTTTTAACAAACCATGTATGCTGCAAGATGTGTGGCCTGACATGCAATTACTTGAAAATCAGTTGCCATTCTTCATTCTTGAAGATCTTTTTGAGCCCCAGAAAGTTAGATCGACCTCTTTTAAGAGTGATAGAAGTGACAGGCCTTCGATAACTAATTTATCTGAAAAATTCATCTAGTCTCAAATGCAAATAGGAGTGGAAGATTGTCTGAAGAGGATGTCTAAAGACTTGAGAATAAGAATGTATTTGAGACTTGAGAGAATAATGAGATAATTTTATTCTTCTCACAAGGAGGTATTTATACACCAAGGTTACATATACTAACTAGGTAAGTTCTAATTACAATTAAAGAGATAATTACATTCCTAATTGCATACAATAAGTACATTCCTAATAGAACAAGAATATTCTAAATAGGATACGTTGACTCACTCTAACACTCCCCCTCAAGTTGGAGCATACAAGCCACGGATGCCCAACTTGTCAAGTGAGTCATGGAACACCTTGGTGGAAACTCCTTTAGTCAACACATCTGCTAATTGCTCTTCAGTTGGAACAAATGGAAAGTCAACCAAATTCGCGTCTAACTTCTCCTTAATAAAGTGCCTATAAACTTCCACATGCTTGGTACAATTATGTTGTACCGGATTCTGTGATATATCGATTGCTGCCTTATTGTCACAGTGTAACTTCATGGCTTGCTTAGGTTTGAACCCTAAGTCACGCAATAACTTACGCAGCCATAGTAGTTCACAAACTCCATGAGTCATCCCTCTATACTCTGCTTCAGCACTAGACCTTGCTACCGCCTTTTCCTTCTTACTTCTCCAAGTAACCAGATTTCCTCATACAAATGTAAAGTACCCTGAAGTAAATCTCCGGTCAGTAATACAACCAGCCCAATCTGCATCAGTAAAGCCACTCACCTTGATTACACGCATTTTTATGCGCGTAATTGTACTCTAAATACTAGAATTAAGCTAATCTTTAAGTCAATTATTATGTAATTAATCTATTTTTATTTATTTGTAGGTAATAAGCGGAGTTGGGGAAATCGGGAGAAAATGGTACAAAATGGAGCAAATTGGAGTTTCTGACAAAATGACAAAATAGCCGACGCGAGTCAACCGTAGTAAATGCCATCAAAGGAGCGGGATCCAATTACCTCCGATACTACGTGCGGAAATGCATGGAAAAGAGTGAGAAGAAACGGAAAAAATTGTAAAGTCGGCAAAAGTAATGCATCTTAATTAATTAAGTTAATTAATTAAGTGATTAATTGCTTAATTAATCAAGTGATTAATTAACATAATTAATCAAAAAAAAAAAAATTGTGCAGCCATAATTTGCTTTCACTCTCTTCCTCTTTGTTCACACATATTACTTTTCCTTCTTCACAATCATCCATTGGAGCCTTAACACGTGGACAACTACCACTTATCTTGCTTTGGCTGCCACCCATTATCAATTATACTCTCTTCTCTCTTCAACATATATATATATATATATATATCCCACGACCTATTCTCCTGGAGGAGAACACAGCAAGAGCGCCGCACCCATCCGCTTTCTCTCTAACACCAAACCAACCACCCTATATTCATCTCTTCTTCTTCCCACCGAAACTCACCACCACCAACCCATTTTCTATAATTTCTTCACTACTCCACCACTAATTATCATCAATTTCACAAGATTCAAAGGGAAGCCCAAGCATCAAAATCTTCATCAAATCAAATTTGGGTAAAAGTGGGGAGCCATAATTCAAGTCTAGCCATAATTGCTTTATAGCAATTTGTGGCTTGTTCTTGTTACTCCTACTTTTCTTCACTTTGTTCCTCTTTAAATTATGTATATTGATGTTTGTTTAATGATGGGTAGTGAGTAGATTTGTTGTTGGGGGCTAGGGTTGTGTGCCCTAGTCCAAATCTTGTGTAAAAAAATGCTTATTTTAATGTAATGATGCAATTTTCATATGATGGATGCTTATATATTTTTTTGTTGGGTTAAAATGCATGTCTAGGAGCCTAGTCAACTCTAGGGTGTGTATTTTGAGCATGTCTAGGATGGAGTTAGAGGCTTGACCCCCTCTAATTCCTAAGCTAGAAACCTTCAATTTCGTATTCGAGGGGTTATAAGCATGGTGATTTACACCCGTTGCGTGAATGCGCGGGCGGGTAGCTTAGTAGTCTAATTTCTCGATCTTTAGGCCTCTTGATGTGAATTAGATATCCTTGAACCGGCTCTAATTCATGCCAAGTGAGTTCCTACGACCCTTGAATCGGAGTAGGAATACCATGAAAGGGAATTTCAGTCCTTGAACCTTGAACGGCCTTGGATATGACTACCGCCAAAGTAGGAAATTTGCATCTACATTAGATTAGCTTCCGACACATGAGATTTGGGTGAAGGAACCTCCCTAGCACCCGACATTCCCATTATATTGTTCACACTTTTCTAGTTTAATTTCCTTGCATTTTTATTAATCGCTTTACATTTTATTACTTTTTGTTAAGTTTAAATCCACTCTCAAACATTAAATCCATCGACTCATTTGTGTATACCCATCTTGAGGCTACAAGTTAGTGGCTTTGAATAGGCTTGGTGTGAGCTAAGCCGAGCATTGCCAAGGCTTGGTGCCTTGATTGTTTATAATTTTTATTTTACTTTTTATTTTTCTTGTGTGCTTTTAGTATCCTACCGCCAATTATCTTGGTTAGGTCCAACACCTAATCCCCGAGGTACGATAAACTAAGGTCCAAATACTTCCCTTACTTGACAACGATTCGTACACTTGCGCAGAGCATATGCATCAGGTCAATGGCGTCGTTGCCGGGGATTAGGGTCTTCGGATCTTAATCCCTTGGTAATTGGCATTTATGGTCACTTTTAGCATACTTTTATTTTTATTTTTATTTCTTGTTTCTTTGTTTAGTTGTTTAGTTTTTAATTTTATTTTTCACTACTTGTCAAGTCTCCTTCTTTTCTCACCCTCTAATTAATTGTCAAATTTTGTGGTTAGCAAACTTGGTGAATATTTTGTGTTTATTTGGTTATTGAAGTGCTTAATTTTCTAGTGTTTCTTTATAGGTGTATGAGCAACACGTTACTACCTATCAATTTGAGAAGTGGTCGCACTTTTCAAAGACTTACTAGACAAAGACCAAGGCATCGTTCACGAACACCACCAAGGCCAAGAGTACCTCCAAGAAATCCCTCACCAAGTCCGATTAGATCACCGGTTAGAGAGATGGTGGAAAGACCTATTCAGGAGTTCTCTAGACCTTCCATGACCAATACGGCATCATGCTTAGTACTTCCGGATAGAGATGTGGACTTTGAGATCAAGCTACAACAATTGAGCATCTTACCTATTTTCTGTGGAATGCCATCCGAGAAGGCCATCAACCACATGCAAGATTTTGAGGCGATTGTAAGTACTATGTCAAAGGGTGGACTTCCGGAAGGTGAGTTCAAGATGCGGTTATTTCCTTTCTCACTTAGAGATGATGCAAAGGGATGGTTTTTGAAGCTACAACCAAGGAGTATACGATCATGGGATGAGTTGATAGACACTTTCTTGGATGCTTACTACCCACCACACAAGACCACTAGCATGAGACATGAGCTCTTACTCTTCGCTCAACGCGATCATGAGACATTTTGGGAGGCATGGGATAGGTACAAAGATATTTGCAATGCATGTCCCCATCATGGTTTGACTAAGTCGATGATGATTGACGGTTTTTATGGTGGTTTGTTTCCACATGAGAGGAGGAGGGTTGATGTTGCCGCACAAGGTTCACTTCATAGCCATGGTCAAACCAAAGCATGGGATATACTTGAGCACTTGGGTCGACAATTGAGGCAATGGGATGATCATGACTCTAGGAGAGAAATATTGAGGAAAGATCCATATTATGACACCAAAAACACTCATGAGACACGGGTTGCTCAAGAGAGCTCTAGTGTGGATTATAGAAAGCTTGAGAGGAAGCTTGATCTACTTCTTCAAGCTCAAGAGTATGGTGCACCTACACATCATGTAAAGGCCGCCTCTATGCCTTCATCACTATGTCTACTTTGTGAGTCACCTACACATGCTACTAGTGAGTGTCATTTTACCTCTAGCTATCCGGATTTTGTTGATGAGCATGCTAAAGCAGTTGGTAGTTTTCCAAACCGACCAAGGAATGATCCCTATTCAAGTACTTATAATCCGGGGTGGAGAAATCACCCAAACTTCTCATGGAGAGATAGTGAAGGATCTTCTAGTGCACAACAAGGTGGTGTTTATTCTTATGGAGGGCAACAAGGACCAAATTCTTCATTTCTTGGTTCTCATGGCCAAGGGTCTTCATTTGGTGCTTCTCATGGAGGTTCTTATGGTTCTCATGCACAAAATGCACCTCCCGGATTTCAAAATAGGCAAGTTCTTCAAGGGGTGCCTAATACCACTCAAAAGCCAACAAAGAACCATATGGAAGAGTTAGTAACCGCATTGACCAAATCTCAAATGAAGACGGAGCAAAATATTTCGGTTCTTACACAAAGTCAAAGTTCTCTTGCTCAAAGTGTGGGAAAGTTAGAAGTTCAAATGGGTCAATTAGCTAGAGAGCTTGGTTCACGCCCACAAGGTGCATTACCTACACAACCGGATCCAAATCTGAGACATGAGCAAGCTAAGGCTATTACTACACTTCGAAGTGGGAGGATTTATGACAATAAGGTACGAATTCCTACATCTCCTAACTCCCATTTTAATGTGTATGATGATATGTATGCTCCCACTTCTCCCATATCACATTCTGATGATACATATGTTCCCACTCCTATACATGATCCCCACTCTTCATTTCCATATTCTAATGATGATGATCATGTGTTAGTAGAAAATTGCATTGATAGTGATGATGATAATTTGTTGCATTCATATGGAGCCAAGGGGGAAGAAAATGTACCTCTTGGTCATGTTGCTAATGATAATGTGCATATGCATCGTACTTTTATTTCAAAGAAGGATGGGAACCGGGGGGAAGAAAATGTACCCCCGGGAATTGGAGTGGGTGATGTGACTTTGTATACAAAAGGAAGAAATAAGGGGGTGGATAAGGAAGCCGGGGAGGAAGAAAATGTACTTCCCGGAGGTGCACAAGGAAGGAAGACCTCTTTATCTCATTCTACATCTTCAAAGTCTCAAGCTTCTAATTCTTCATCCGCACCGCCTAAGCATGTGCATTTTGGCCCCACTACTCTTTTATCATCACCTAGGGATCTACATCAAGGGGGGAGAAATAAGGTGGAAGCTACTTCATTTACTTCTATTGATACACATGGTTCATCTTCAAGATTGAGTTCTAGGGATGAGGAAGGTTTCGGCCCTGTTAAGCAAGGTGAGGCCGTGAAGGCTACAGATCCTAGCTTGGCCGAAAACACCTCTGGGGATCATTTGTATTATTCGGACTACATCTTCGGATTTGAGTTCTAATGGTTCACTGCCTATTTCATCATCTAGTGAGCATCGGGAACAACATCAAGGGGAAAGTAATAAGGAAGAAGACTATTCTCATATACCTTTGGATTCTAGGGATAGGAGTGGACCTATCCATTCTACACTAGGCGAGGCCTTGAGGGCTAGTGGGACGGTTACCACCCTTAGGGGGTTCAAGGGGGAGTCTCACTTTTTCTCCACCTCTTGATTTGACTCCATCGGAGCCTAGACTTCCGTATCCACAAGTTAAGAGGGCTCAAGATCAAAAGAAGAGGAGGGAGATACAAAAGCAAGAGTTCATTGAGCTATTCAAGTCCGTTAACATCAATATCCCATTACTTGATGCCATCAAGCAAGTTCCGGCCTATGCAAAGTGCTTGAAAGACATGTGCACTAATAAGAGGAAGTTTGTGGAGAATGAGGATGTGTACTTGAGTGAGCATGTGTCGGCCGTACTTCAAAGGAGGTTGCCTCCTAAGCTTAGTGACCCCGGATCTTTTACTATTCCTTGTACCATTGGGTCACGAAGCTTTGATCGAGCATTATTAGACTTGGGGGCTAGCATTAACCTTATGCCCTATGATGTGTACAAGACTTTGTCATTGGAATCGATCAAGCCTCTAAAGATCAAGCTTAAGATGGCGGATAGGAGTATCAAGTACCCTTGTGGAGTGGTAGAGGATGTTCTTGTCAAGATAGATGAGATTTATGTACTGACCGATTTTGTTGTACTTGACATGGACCCTCCTTATGAGGATGATGATGATGAGTTACCTATCATTTTTGGTAGAGCATTTATGGCGACTGCCGGGGTCAAGATTGATGTTAAGAAGGGTTTACTCACCATGACAGTATTTGACACTACCATTAGGTTTCGGATTTTTGATGCTATGAGGAGCCCATTATATCATCTTGATGAGTGCTTCCGGATTGATGTTATGGATGATATTGTTGGGAAGAACTTTATTGAGCATTCATCAAAGGATTACATGGAGACTTGTATTGCTCAAGGTGGAATCGAATTTGAGAGTAAGGAGCATGTTGAGGCTATTGCACACTTAGAGGCATTGACACCATATTTTCCTAGACGTGTTCCACCAATTTTACCTTTGCCACCTTCTACTACACCACCTATTGCTTCATATGAGACTCCACCAGATTTGGAGTTAAAGACTTTACCTTCGACTTTGAGATATGCATTTCTAGGAAAGGAGAGCACATTACCGGTTATTATCTCATCGAAGTTGAGTAAAGTTGAGGAAGATAAACTTCTGAGGGTGTTACGTAAGCATAAGAGAGCTATTGGTTGGACCATTGCTGATATTAAAGGCATCAGTCCATCCAAGTGTCAGCATCACATTTACTTGGAGGACGGGTATAAGCCCACTCGGGAAACTCAGAGGAGGTTGAATCCTCCCATGATGGAGGTAATGAATAAGGAGATTATTAAGCTTCTAGATGTTAGAGTTATTTTCCCGATTTCTGATTCGCCATGGGTTTCACCAGTTCAGGTTGTCCCCAAAAAGGGAGGAATTACAGTAGTGCAGAATGAAAATGGTGAAGATGTGCCACAGCGAGTTAAGAATGGATGGAGGGTTTGTATTGATTATAGAAAGCTTAATGGAGCGACAAGGAACGATCATTTTTCACTACCTTTCATTGATCATATGTTGGAGAGACTAGCAGGTCATAGCCACTATTGCTTCTTAGATGGCTATTCGGGGTATAATCAGATTGCTATTGCTAAGGAAGACCAGGAGAAGACTACTTTCACATGCCCGTTTGGTACTTTTGGGTACAGGAGGATGCCTTTTGGACTTTGTAATGCACCCGCCACTTTTCAGAGGTGTATGATGGCATTGTTCCATGACATGACTGAGCGCTTTATGGAGATATTTATGGATGATTTCTCAATTCATGGTGATTCCTTTGATGATTGTCTTCGACACTTAACCATTGTTCTAAAACAGTGTGAGGAGACCAATTTGGTCCTCAATTGGGAGAAGTGCCACTTTATGGTGGAAGAGGGTATTATGTTAGGGCATATAGTATCATCACGTGGCATTGAGGTGGATAAGGCGAAGATTGAGTTGATTTCTAGTTTACCACCACCGAAGAATGTGAAAGGAGTTAGGAGTTTCCTTGGGCATGCTCGCTTTTATAGACGTTTTATTCTAGATTTCTCTAAGATTACCAAGCCATTGTGTGACCTGCTAGGCAAGGATGTGCCATTTGAGTTCACTTTAGAGTGTTTACAGGCTTTTGAGCTACTTAAGGGGAAGTTGACTCACGCACCTATCATGGTTGCACCTGATTAGACTAGACCATTTGAATTGATGTGCGATGCTTCAGATTTTGCTATGGGGGCTATTTTGGGTCAAAAGATTGAGCGAGCACTCCATGTGATATATTATGCTTCCCGGACTTTGAATAATGCTGAAGTTCATTACACTACTACCGAGAATGAGCTTCTTGCTATTACTTTTGCATTGGAGAAGTTTCGGAGTTATCTTCTTGGGAGTAAGGTGATTGTTCACACGGATCATGCGGCATTGAAATATTTGTTGAGCAAGAAGGATGCCAAGCCTCGTTTGATTCGTTGGGTGTTATTACTCCAGGAGTTTGATATAGAGATCAAGGATAAGCCAGGTAGAGAGAACCTTCTTGCAGATCATTTGTCTAGACTTGAGCATGGCAGAGACTCTTCTGATATACCATTGATTGAGCATTTTCCCGATGAGTACTTATTCCGTGTTAACACCGAGATGCCTTGGTTTGCAGACTTTGTGAACTATTGGGCTACCAATTGTACTTTCATTCCGGATAACTATGATGCACAGGCCAGAAAGAAGTTTCTTAGAGATGCTCGGTCATATATTTGGGATGACCTGTACTTGTGGAAGGTGGGTAAGGACCAGGTGATTAGACTATGTATTCCTCAATGGGAGGCCCAGGAGATTATTTCATTGTGTCACTCATCTTTATGTGGAGGTCATTTTGGTGGGAGGAGGACAGCTTTCAAGATCCTTCAGTCCGGTTTCTTTTGGCCTACTTTGTTTAAAGATTGTCATTCTTTCGTGCTTCAATGTGATAGATGTCAAAGGACCGGGAATATTTCCTCCAAGGACCAAATGCCTCTCACTAATATTATGGAGGTTGAGATTTTTGATTGTTGGGGCATAGACTTTATGGGACCATTTCTGAAGTCTCATGGGAACGAATATATCATAGTCGCGGTTGATTATGTTTCGAAGTGGGTTGAAGCCAAGGCCACACGGAAGAATGATGCTAAGGTAGTCACCAAGTTCTTGAAAGAGCATATATTCTCTCGATTCGGGACTCCTAGGATTATTATTAGTGATGGCGGCACACATTTTATCAACCGGACTTTTGATGCCTTGTTGAGGAAATATGGAGTCAAGCGTAAGGTTGCCACACCTTACCATCCTCAAACTTCCGGTCAAGTGGAGGTGTCAAATAGAGAGATTAAGAGGATTTTAGAAAAGACGCTCAACTCTTCTAGGAAAGATTGGGCCATTAAACTTGATGATGTTTTATGGGCCTATTGAACTGCATATAAGACTCCTATTGGCATGTCCCCTTTCCGCTTGTGCTATGGAAAGAATTGTCACCTTCCGGTCGAGCTTGAGCACAAAGCTATGTGGGCTATCAAATTTTTGAATTTTGACTTGGAAGCAAGTGGTGAGAAGCGGAAGCTTGATCTTTGTGAGTTGGAGGAGATCTGGGAAGAGGCATATGAGAGTGCCAAATTGTTTAAGGAGAAGACCAAGGTGATACATGATCGGAAATTGGTGAAGAAAGCATTTCTTCCCAAGCAAAAGGTTCTCCTATACAATTCTAGGCTCAAGTTATTTTCCGGAAAGTTGAGATCTAGATGGAGTGGACCTTTTGAGGTAGTTGAAGTTTTCCCTCATGGTGCTATCACAATCAAGAATCTTCATGGTGGGGAAACCTTCAAGGTAAATGGGCATCGATTGAAACCTTACTTGGACACCACATTTGACACTCAAGAGGAGGAAGTCAATCTCCAAGATGTCCTTTTACTCACCCTTGACATATGGACCGGCAATGAAGTCCTTAAACAAAGCGCTCGCTAGGGAGGCAACCCTAGCATTACTTGTGATTTTCTTTATTGCTCATTTTGCATCAATAAGGCTATTTAGCCACCTTTTTGGGAGGTGGGAGGTGCTTGGAGTGTGGAGAATAAGGAGATATTTTGAGCTGCAATTCTTGTTTGGAGGTCATGGAGGATGATTTTGGGTTGTGAGTTGATGGGATGAAAACCACAAGCTTAATGGAGGACCCTTGTCCTTATTTCTTGATGGGTTATTTGTGATGCATTGCTCTTGGACACTACACATTTCTCAATGGAGTTGATATTTTCATGAGCACCTAGAGCTATTATGGAGCATACGTGAAGGAAGTCGAGGCCTTGCGCCTTGAGGTTGGTGTCTTATATTAGTCTTCTCAGAAGGTCGTGCGCAATGGAGGGGTCGAAAAAGGGGGTTTTCCATAACTTTTCTCCTCATTTAGATTTTCATTTTCGTAGTTAATTTTTGTGCCTTCGCCCGGACTTCACTCTCATGCCTAAATCCCACACAGATTTTAGCTTTCGAGCTCACTTTACAACATTGAGGGCAATGTTGGTTTTAAGTGTGGGGGTGAGGGCTCGGGTGCCCTATTTTCGTCACTTAAAAAAAAAAAATTTAATTAAAATTAGATTAGCTTTATGTAATTTTATTTTAGTGGTTAATGCCTTTTCCAACCCCAATGATGAGCCATGGACTTAACTTGTTGTGACTGTGAATAGATTAAGCATGATCTAGGACTTTGAATTTGTTTTGTGATTAAGTGTATATGTGATCCATACTTGATTATATGTGTGCACATAGCCTAAGGTTAGGTTGGTTCATCATAATTAGAGAAGCATATAGATGATTTGATTGACTTGCATACCCTTATTTGTGAGCTTTTGTGCCTATATCTATAGTGTATGCATCGTTCATTCACTTATTCTTTCATGTGTGTACAATTTCATGACATTGCTTATCTAGAACTTGCTTGAGACCTCTCGAGGCTACTTTTAGCTTACGACATGATAGAAAGGATGGAGGCATTAGGACTATATACCACCATGGCCAAAGAAGCATGTGCCAAAAATATTTACCACTAGATTGCCACTTGAGCCATTTATAATTTTAGCCTTTTTGTTCATTACCACACCCACAAATTCCTACCTAGCCTATACACTTTTATCTCCCCTTTTGTGGTAGTTGGTGAAGCGATTCGAGATAATGACTTTATGTTTGAGTGCTCAAAGAAGAAAAAGTCAAAAGTGTGAGGTTACAAAAGAATAAGTGTGGGGTGAGTAATTTTCATAAAAAAAAAAAAAAAAGTTTGTGAAAATAGAAAGAAAGTTCAAGGAAAAGAAAAGTAGAAGAAAAAAAAAGCAGAAGAAAGTTGTGTAAAGAAAAAAAGAGTATTACGTAGTATAGTGGGTTGTACATTGGGTTTTAGAGTGAGTGACTTAGCATTCGAAAGCAAAGTCTTAAATCTCTACAAGAGAGAGTTGCTTCGCCAATTTCCATGGACTTTGTCTTTCCCTATCCTTCATTTCTATTAGCCACTTGCCTTTAGCCCCATTACAACCAAATAAAAGACCTCTTAATCTTGAATGTTGTGAGCTACCTAGCGGAGATGAGATCGAAGAGCAAGCATATGGCGGCGCATGTTGTGAAATTGCTTTTGAGTGAAACACCTATAACCCTTAAACACTTGAGCGGCAATATTTAGTGAACCTATGTGAGTTTAGTGGGTTATGTCGGGTCTTCTATATGTCTATTTGATTATGGTGGATTGATTTGATACATGGATATCACATGCATATACTTGAGCATTTCTCACATGTGCATATTAATTGCCTTACAAATTCATAATTCCTATATTGTGCTTTGTTGACGTCATGATCATGTACATAATTAGTTCTCCGAGGATTATGGTTGGAAAGGCTAATACTACACTTCCTTTATGTTTGTGAGTTAGTAGATTTTTGGATTAGATTTCATTTAGTTTGCTTGAGGACAAGCAAAGTTCAAGTGTGGGGGTGTGATTACACGCATTTTTATGCGCGTAATTGTACTCTAAATACTAGAATTAAGCTAATCTTTAAGTCAATTATTATGTAATTAATCTATTTTTATTTATTTGTAGGTAATAAGCGGAGTTGCGGAAATCGGGAGAAAATGGTACAAAACGGAGCAAATTGGAGTTTCTGACAAAATAGCCGACGCGGGTCAACCTAGTAAATGCTATCAAAGGAGCGGGATCCAATTACCTCCGATACTACGTGCGGAAATGCATGGAAAAGAGTGAGAAGAAACGGAAAGAATTGTAAAGTCGGCAAAAGTAATGCATCTTAATTAATTAAGTTAATTAATTAAGTGATTAATTGCTTCATTAATCAAGTGATTAATTAACATAATTAATCAAAAAAAAAAAAATTGTGCAGCCATAATTTGCTTTCACTCTCTTCCTCTTTGTTCACACATATAGCACGTGAATAGTTTTCCTTCCTCACAATCATCCATTGGAGCCTTAACACGTGGACAGCTACCACTTATCTTGCTTTGGCTGCCACCCATTATCAATTATACTCTCTTCTCTCTTCAACATATATATATATATATATATATATAAGTTTGCTCAGGTGCAAATATCCGCACCGAAGAAAAAGGTGCGGATTTCCAGTTTTGACCCACTTTCCGATCACATTTTTACATCTTAGCCGTTCAGTTTTTAGATCCTAATGTATAGATCTCTTACAAAATTTCAGCCAATTTGATGATCGTTAAGGCATCCAAAATTGCAATTTACACGAACGGACAGAATCTGTCAACCGGAACAGTTCGTATTTATAATGGTAAATTGCAGTTTTGGATGCCTGAACGATCACCAAATTGCTGAAATTTTGTAGAGGTGATCTATACATTATGACCTCAAACTGAACGGCAAAGATGTGAAAATGTGATCGGAAAGTGGGTCAAAACCGGAAATCCGCACCTAAGCAAAAAGTGCGGACGTCCGCACCGGAGAAGCGCTGTATATATATATATATATATATTATATATATCCCACGACCTATTCTCTTGGAGGAGAACACAGCAACAACGCCGCACCCATCCCCTTTCTCTCTAACACCAAACCAACCACCCCATATTCATCTCTTCTTCTTCCTACCGAAACTCACCACCACAACCCATTTCTATAATTTCTTCACTACTCCACCACTAATTATCATCAATTTCACAAGATTCAAAGGGAAGCCCAAGCATCAAAATCTTCATCAAATCAAATTTGGGTAAAAGTGGGGAGCCATAATTCAAGTCTAGCCATAATTGCTTTATAGCAATTTGTGGCTTGTTCTTGTTACTCCTACTTTTCTTCACTTTGTTCCTCTTTAAATTATGTATATTGATGTTTGTTTAATGATGGGTAGTGAGTAGATTTTGTTGGGGGCTAGGGTTGTGTGCCCTAGTCCAAATCTTGTGTAAAAAATGCTTATTTTAATGTAATGATGCAATTTTCATATGATGGATGCTTATATTTTTTGTTGGGTTAAAATGCATGTCTAGGAGCCTAGTCAACTCTAGGGTGTGTATTTTGAGCATGTCTAGGATGGAGTTTAGAGGCTTGACCCCCTATAATTCCTAAGCTAGAAACCTTCAATTTCGTATTCGAGGGGTTATAAGCATGGTTTACACCTGTTGCGTGAATGCGCGGGCGGTCGCTTAGTAGTCTAATTCCTCGATCTTTAGGCCTCTTGATGTGAATTAGAGACCCTTGAACCGGCTCTAATTCATGCCAAGTGAGTTCCTACGACCCTTGAACCGGAGAAGGAATACCATGAAAGGGAATTTCGGTCCTTGAACCTTGAACCGCCTTGGATACGACTACAGCCAAAGTAGGAAATTTGCATCTACATTAGATTAGCTTCCGACACATGAGATTTGGGTGAAGGAACCTCCCTAGCACCCGACATTCCCATTATATTGTTCACACTTTTCTAGTTTAATTTCCTTGCATTTTTAATTATCGCTTTACATTTTATTACTTTTTGTTAAGTTTAAATCCACTCTCAAACATTAAATCCATCGACTCATTTGTGTATACCCATCTTAAGGCTACAAGTTAGTGGCTTTGAATAGGCTTGGTGTGAGCTAAGCCGAGCATTGCCAAGGCTTGGTGCCTTGATTGTTTATAGTCTTATTTTACTTTTTATTTTTCTTGTGTGCTTTTAGTATCCTACCGCCAATTATCTTGGTTAGGTCCAACACCTAATCCCTGAGGTACGATAAACTAAGGTCCAATTACTTCCCTTACTTGACAACGATTCGTACGCTTGCGAAGAGTTTATGAACCAAGTCACACCTCCAGGTGATTATGTTTAGAAAACATCAGACCTTTCCCTGGTGCAGTCTTTAAGTATCTTAAAATTCTCACAACGGCATCCATATGAGCCCCACTTGGGTTGTGCATGAACTGACTCACTACACTGACTGCATATGCTACATCTGGTCTGGTATGAGATAAGTAAATTAATCTTCCAACCAATCTTTGATATCTAGCCCTATCTGTAGAAACTTGATCAGGATACTCTTCCAACTTGTGATTTTGCTCAATAGGTGTGTCAATGGGTCTGCAATCTAACAAACCTGTTTCAGTTAGGAGGTCTAGAACATACTTTCATTGGCATAAGAAGATTCTACTTCTCCCCCTTGCTACCTCAATGCCCAAAAAATACTTTAGGTCTCCAAGATCTTTCATCTCAAACTCAGAAGCCAACTGCTGTTGCAGTTTTCTAATCTCATCATTATCATCTCCTGTAATCACCATATCATCCACATAGATTATCAACACAGTTATCTTACCCTTTTGATGCTTGAGAAAAAGATTGTGATCTGAGTTGCTTTGTTTATAACCAAAGCGGCGCATTGATTGAGTGAACCTCCCAAACCATGCACAAGGTGACTGCTTCAAACGATACAAGGACGTTTTCAATCTGCAAACCACATCAATATTTGTAGTAGTTTCATATCTAGGAGGAAGGCTCATGTAAACTTCTTCAGCTAAATCCCCATGAAGGAATGCATTATTCACATCAAACTGCCGAAATGGCCAATCTAGGTTTGCAGCCAAAGACAATAACACCCTGATGGTATTGATCTTCACTACAGGGGCAAACGTCTCATCATAGTCCACACCATAAGTCTGTGTGAACCCCTTGGCCACCAATCTTACCTGTATCTATTAACTGAACCATCTGCATTGTGCTTCACTGTATAAATCCATCTGCACCCCACAGTCTTCTTTCCACTTGGAAGTGGTACTAACTCCCATGTATTATTCTTCTGCAATGCTTCCATCTCTTCCTCTATTGCCTTAGACCACTTGGGATCTCTCAAAGCTTCCTGCACTTTGTTAGGAACAGATACAGAAGATATCTAGTGTACAAAAGATTCATATGACTTAGATAACCTATGGGTTGACACATAATTGGCAACGGGATACTTTGACTTGGCACTAATAGTGGGTTCATATCTTTTTGAAGGTTTACCACAATTGACTCGATTAGGCAAAGCGTATTTGGTAGGTTCAGACTCTTCATCATGATTAACAATATTAAGAGGGTTAGACACATGTTCAGGATTTCCCTCAGAATGATCTTCAAAACCTTGGGAACCTTGGTCAGAGTGGGGTGATGGAGGAAGGGGAGTTGTTGTAGAAACTTCTTTATTCAATTGATTGAAAGGAACGAAAGGAACGCTAGCTTGTTCTTCAGGAATGATAGGAATACTCGACCGTTCTTCAGGAGGTACAGGAACGACTTCAGGAACGAGGGGAAAGCTCGACCGTTCTTCAGGAACGATCGAACGTTCTTCAGGAATGAGAGGAACGCTTGACTGTTCTTCAGGAACTACCAACCGTTCTTCAGAAACAACAGGAACGACTGACCTTTCTTCAGAAACAATTGGAACGACCGACTGTTCTTCAGCTTTTTCATCCCTTTCTTCATCTTTTTCATCATCTTGGCTTCCACTGACCATCTCTTCAAAATAGCTAAACTCCCCCCCCCCCTGAAGAGAAGTGTCGGTGGGAGAAAAATAGCAGGCATCCTCGAAGAAAGTAACATCCATAATAACATAAAACTTTTTTTGTGGGATGATGAAAACACTTATATCTTTTCTGATGAGTCCCATACCCGACAAAGACACATTTTAAGGCACGAGCCTCCTACTTAGAGCGTTGGTTCTTGGGAACATGAACAAAGGCTACACACCCAAAGACTCTAGCAGGTAGGTTATGAAAAGAAGGAAGGGAGACATGTGTGAAGAGTA
The DNA here is from genome assembly GCA_024704745.1 of Rosa lucieae. NCBI lineage: Eukaryota > Viridiplantae > Streptophyta > Magnoliopsida > Rosales > Rosaceae > Rosa > Rosa lucieae. Next base: position 58,674,181 of record CM045497.1, read on the forward strand.
CCTCAAATGGGATTTGGCCCTGAAGGACACTAGAAGGCATACGATTGATAAGATAAGAAGCAGTGAGAACAGCTTCTCCCCACAAGTACTTGGGCATATGTGCACTAAAGAGGATGGAGCGGGCAACATCCAGGAGATGACGATTTTTACGCTCAGACACATCATTTTGCTCAGGTGTTTGTGGGCAAGTTGTTTGGTGGACAATGCCTTGTGCCTGGAGATAATCCTAAAACTCATGACTCATGTACTCCCCCCCATTATCTGCACAAAAGACTTTGACCATTGTATTGAGTTTGAATCATGGCTTGAAAGGCTTGGAAAGCTGAGAAGACAGCAGATTTAGACTTAAGTAAAACCACCCAGGAAACTCTAGTACAATCATCAATAAATAAAACAAACCAACACATGCCAGTAGGAGTAGGGTCACGGGAAGGTCCCCAAACATCTGAATGAATCAACTCAAACGGGGTAGTACTTTTATTAGAAATACTTAAAGGATAACTGACACGATGGCTTTTGGCCAAGACACAAGTTTCACATCTAAGAGAAGAATCATTAATGCCCAAAAACAAAGAAGGCATAGACTTTTTCATGTTACTAAATGAAGGATGTCCTAAGCGACGATGCCATAACCACAGCTCACTCAACTGCTCAAAACTCGAAATCAAAGCGACTGGGGCCATCTTCCCTAGTTTCTCCCATGCATACATCTGGTCCAGATGGAACAACCTCCCCCTCAGATCTCCCAGACCAATAGTCTCCCTAGTAAGAAGATCTTGAAACACAACATACATAGGGAAAAAGGTCACAGAGCACTTAGCTTCAGCATTTAATTGTGGTACAGATATCAAGTTGTGAGATAAAGCAGGAACATATAAGACATTATGGAGTTCTAATGTAGGTGTAAGTCTAACCGAACCGGTTCCTAACACAGGGAAGGCTTCACCATTTGCATTGGTAACTTTAGACACAGGTGGTGGTGACAAGTAGGTAAAATAAGATTTCTCATAAGTCATATGGTCTGATGCCCTAGAATCAATGATCCAAGTATCTTCCCCAACAAAATCAGAAATATGTAAAGCAACACCAATCTTACCACGTCCAACCATGGATACGGAAGGATTACCAGCAGCAGCTGTGTGATCTCGCCCCTCCACACCATAGTAATCAGGATTTTGGACTAAATGAGCTGTAGCACGTCCTTGTTGATTAGGTGCTGGTTTTCCCCAAGATGCAGGATATCCATTCAGCTTGTGACATTTAGCTTTAATGTGCCCTAGCTGCTTACAGTAGTTGCAGAAAGGTCGATTGCCAGTAGGTGATGTAAAGCTAGACTGAGGACGCAACTGTTGAGTATGTGGTGGCACATATTTAGGTGGTGTAGGATTAGACTGAACTGTGAGACTAGACTCTGAATTGCCTTAGCACTCTCTAGTTGAGCCTCATCTTTGCGAATATAGGCAAAGGCTCCATCAAGGGAATGAGGAGTAGCAAGCCTTAACAACTCACCTTTTGCACTAGCATGCTTGGAATCAAGTCCATTCAGAAATATGTGCACCCGCAACAAATCTTTCTCCTCATTGTGCAGCTTGATATCATCAGCATTCTTCATCTTATTAGGGCGCCTCTGATCAATCTCCAACCAGATGTTCTTCAAAGCAGCAAAATAAAGGGACACACGCTGTCCATTTTGAGTCATCTGAAATGCCTTGGTGTGGAGTTCATGAATCTGAGCAAAGTCAGAATCATTGAGATACAACTCTTTCAAAGTCTTCCATATCTCAGCAGCTGTCTCGCATCCAATGATTAGTTGAACTACCTCATCGGTCATTGATTTGTAGAGGATGGACATCACAGACCTATTGGAGTTCTCCCACTTTCCGAACCTTAGGTCCTTCTCATTTGGTGCTTCAATTGTGCCATTCACATATCCCATCTTGTCAAGCCCACACAGATGGGTAGTCATCATCTTCCTCCAAGTACGGTAATAGGTGCCATTCAACTTAGCACCACCAAAACCTCCAGAGGAGTCTTGATTCAAAGATACCTCCACCTTTTGAACAGTGACATCATCATCCTTGCCTGACCCTTGTCCTCCCATTGCAGTAATAGAGTACAGCGGAATAAAAAGATGAAATTGAGTAGGCCGAAAAAAAAAAACGAACAGTAGAGGCTTGAAGAAAAAAAAAAACCTAAAACCCAAATTCTAGGTTTAAAGGTGTGAATACTCTCAATCACAAGAACACAGACAAACAAATCCCAATTACTGGGTAGAAGAAAATTTAAGAGAAATTAAATTGAGATAATTGAGAGCAATGAGAGAACAAAGAGACAAAGTCCAATACGGATCTTTGCTCTGCTACCAACTTGAGGATAAGAACGTATTTGAGACTTGAGAGGATAATGAGATAATTTTATTCTTCTCACAAGGAGGTATTTATACACCAAGGTTACATATACTAACTAGGTAAGTGTTAATTATAATTAAAGAGATAATGACATTCCTAATAGAACAAGAATATTCTAACTAGGATACGTTGACTCACTCTAACATAAAGTAGATCATTTTGTTGATTTTATAAGAACTTTATGTCTACCTTCGGAGTTTTCACAAGAAGTTGGAGGAGAGCTGAAAACTGTAACTATACCCAGCATGAGAGAGCTAGATAGTGCCGGGGTCAAATTCAAGGTGGGATCAAGCAAAAACTTATTTCACATAAGGTGATAAGGTTCACTGATGGGGTACTTGAAATTCTGAAATTAACTCTAAGTGATGAAACTTGGATCACAATCTGAAACCTCCTGGCCTTTAAACAATGCCAGTGCATCGAGAATTATGTATATGACTGTTTTTGTCATGAAATGCTTTGCGAGAACAAGGAAGGATGTAGAATTCCTTATGCGGCACGGAATTGTTGAAAATAGGCTTGGTGAGAGCAGAGAAGGGTTTACTCTAATCAACAACATCATGGACCCTAGTTGCTTCTGTTTTGCTACTCTTTGTGAAGAATGAAGACCTACACAAGTACCGTAAAAGGTATCAGCACAGATGGAGGGCGAATTTGAAAAAACATTTTTTTAACTTATTGCAGCTGTTATTCTTCTCTTGCTCACTTTCATACAAGCTTTGTGCTCTGTTATTATGGTTCTTAGATCTTAGAAGTTAAGTAAAGTTTAGTCTTTGTGTTGTTCACAGTTGTAACTTTGTTCTTGATTAAGAAGGAAAGTTGAACTTCAAGTTCTCCTTGCAAGTGATACGGGGTTATGTACCACTGAATTAATATATCGAATATTAATGTACTTATTGTTGTAACATTTTCTTCATTGGACAAACATATGGGAAGTCATTAGCTGTTTTTCTCCTCAATCAAGCTTTGTGCTCTACTCTCACTTCTTAGAGCTTAATTAAAGTCTAGTCTTTGTCTCTTTGAGTTGCTTATATTGCTTATATAGTTATATTGGTAAAGTTGTTGTTCATAATCAAGGAATTCGATATGTATTTTGGTTCTCCATGCTACTGTGCACATAAGCTGTTTGTGAAATCTTACATAGGGTAAGCATAATAAAACCAAATCCGTCAAGGAACTCAAATATAAAATAACTATAGGGGTTCGCACTTTTTTTTTTGGCGAAAGGGATATGTATTAAAGAGAACAGAAACAAACATAAACAATACAGAGGAAGGCAGGACAACTCCCTGCACAACCAAACAACAAAGCTAATGAGGACAAGGAAGCCCATCATATAGAAGAATGCTTACAAGAGAAGGAGGATGAGCCACCCATGAAGGAGGACACAATCCTTTAAAAGCCAGAGCAGCAACATGGTCAGCCGCTCTATTTGCTTTCCTGCTGGTCCAAAGCCAGCTGATTTGCCGGTTTAAGGAGAGATACCGGGCTTTAAAGAACAAGTTTGTGACAGTCCAGTCTTGAGGAGGAACACCTGATTTGAATGCCTGGATAAGGGAGAGAGAATCAGACACCAGGGTAACAGGCCCCGGAGGAAGCTTGGAGATGAGATTCAGTCCCTCACAAATAGCCATCAGTTCTGCTGGAGAGAGCGTGAGTCACCCTAGCAAAACCATCAACGAGAGAACCCGAATGATCACGAACAATCGCCGCTAACCCCCCGGAATTAGAGGAACCCTCCCAGGAAGCATCAGTATTAACTTTGAAAAAAGGGGCAGCTGGGGGAAGCCAAACACTAGACACATCTGATTGAGAAGCAGAGGGGCTGGCATTATGGTGAACTGACTTAACCGGAACCGCTTCTAAAAATTCCAAAGCAGCAGGAAGCCATTGCAATTTTGGCTGGATTAGGAGTCTCATGATTAAATAAGCAACAACACCTATGTTTCCAAATGAACCATAGAAAGAAAGAAATATGTGTAAAGAAATCTGGAGACACAGGCAATTTCCGAATGAGCTCGATCCAAGAGTTCAAAGAATTAAGCGATTGCCCAGAGACTTTGTAACCAAAAGGGTGGGCGAACCAGGCAGCTACAACCCATGGACACGAAAAAAGAACATGCTCAACAGATTCAGGGAACAAATTACAAAGAGGACAAACGGGACTGCGAGCGATGTGACGATGAAAAAGAGAAGATTTGGTGGCTAGAATATTATGCATAGCACGCCATAAAAAGAACTTGATTTTGGGAAGCGTTCTAATATTAAAAACCCATTTCCATTTAGATGAAGAAATTGAGTGAGAATGAAATGGATGTATGGAACAAACACGAGAGTTCCGGGAGGAGGAGAACTTGTACCCTGATTTGACCGAATTAATAGGTTCCACTTTTTGAGAAAGGTCAGATTAACTTGTCTTGAAGATGATCAACAATGAGTGGAATTGCTCTAATTTTGCTGCGTTGAATAGGAGTAAGATCTGCATCAATGGAGCTTAAGTCCCAGCTTTTGCGACTCCAGTTGATTAAAGAAGACACCAGAATATTGAGCGTTCCTTTATCTGAATTGAGAGGAGAGGGGGGGAATCACTGGAAACCAACAATCAGACCATACATTCACCGAAAGGCCATTACCAACATTCCACAGAGCACCATCCTAGAGAAGATATCTTCCAGCTAAAAGACTAGACCACAATCACGAAGGGGAAGAGCCTCTTTTTGCCAGAAGAATGGAAGAATAAGGAAAATAAAGCTGCTTTAGAATATGAGCACAGAAAGAATTCGGATCCTGAAACAATCTCCACACTTGCTTTGCTAGGAGGGCGTCATTGAAATCCTGCAAATTATGGAAACCAAGTCCTCCATCACTTTTAGGAAGACCTAAAAATTCCCATGATTTCCAATGAATGCCTATAGATGTAGAATTTCCCCACCAAAAGTCACTTAGAATGGAGTTGATCTCATTGCAAGTAGAAACGGGGAACTTGAAACAGGACATAGTATAGGCCGGAATTGCACTGGCTACAGCTTTGATTAAAGTTTCTTTTCCAGCTTGACTCAGAGAAGATTGCTTCCAGCCATCCACCTTCTTCCTCACTGCATCCTTTACGAAGGCAAGAGCTTTTCTTTTCGACCTCCCCCAAATCGTTGGCAATCCAAGATATCTGCCAGGGTCATCAACCACTTTCATCTGCAAGACATTACTTATTAATTGAACAATTGGCAGCGGAGTATTGGGACTGAAAAACATGGATGATTTTTCCATATTTATACGTTGGCCAGAAGCGGAGCAGAAAGTATGGAGTAAATCAGCCAAACACAAGCAGTTATCCAACGAAGATTTGAAGAAGAAGAGGGAGTCATCCACAAACAGTAAGTGACTGACTGCTATCTGTTGGGGGCCAAGTCGGACCGGATGAATAAGATTGGAATCTGTAGCCTTAAGAATCATCTTGGACAGCACATCGTTGACAAAAAGAAACAAAAAAGGTGACAGAGGGTCACCTTGACGCAAACCTCTAGCAGGAGCAAACCAATTACCCGACTTCCCATTTAACAGAATTGAGTAAGTAACAGAGCTCACACAACTCATAACCAGATTGGTCCAAGAAGAAGAGAAACCCAACTTCAACAGAACACTCTCAAGAAAAGACCATTCTACTCGGTCATAAGCTTTATTCATATCTAACTTCAAGCCAAAGGCCCCATCAGAGCCAGAACGGAGAAGTTTGATATAATGAAACACTTCGTGAGCCTCCATGATATTGTCCTGGATTAGGCGCTCATTTACAAATGCAGATTGGTTTGTGGAAATGATCGAAGGCATAAGGGGTTTCAACCGATTATCAAGGATCTTGGCTAGGATCTTATATGAGTAATTACAAAGGGTTATTGGAAGAAAATGGGAGGCAGAATAGGGGTTTTTGACTTTGGGAATCAATGCAATGTGAGTTTTGTTTAGGGAATGAAGGATATTTTTTGTAGAATGATGATGGGAGGCTGATTCCAAAACTACAGATTGAACTGTATCCCAGTGAGATTGGTAGAAAGTACTTGAAAATCCGTCAGGGCCTGGGGCTTTTAGGGCTCCCATATCAAAAACCGCTAATTTCACCTCCTCCAAAGAAATAGGCCTTTCCAAAGTACAGTTTATATCATCTGTGACTACAAGGTCAATGAAATCAAGGACTTCGGACCACTATTGAGAACCAGTAGAAGAGAATAGCTGCTTAAAATAAGTGAGAAAACTGCCACTGATATCACGTTCATTGTGAATCCATTGACCGGTGTCCTCTTGCAATCTAAGGATTTTATTGAATTGGCGCCGTTGTAGGGTAACTTGATGGAAAAAACTTGAGTTTCGATCCCCCAATTGAAGCCACATAACTCTAGAACGCTGCTGCCAATACATCTCATCACGGCTCCAAAGGTTAGAAATAGTTTCAGAGATGTCAGCTATTTGGTGATGAGTGTCAGGAGCATTGAATTCATGAAGGGCTTCCAAATCATGAATTAAGGACCTAACCTGGGCATGAGAAGTAGGGAAAGCAGTTTTGCTCCAATTCTGTAGAGACACTCTAACATTACCCGAATTCGATACCCAAGTATGCATAGGGGAGGCTGATGATACATGACTCCAAGAATCTTTTATAATCGAAGCACAATCCACATGAGAGTTCCAGAACTGTTCAAACCTGAATAAAGGGCGACCATGAGTTTCATTGGGAATATTATCAACCAAAATTGGGCGATGATTTGACCCAATTTTTGGGAGGTGAAATACTTGAGTTCTGCTTTGGGCTGAGCACCAATCGACATTTGCCATAGCCCTATCTAGACGCTCCTTGATGTACACTCTGTTGTTTCTCATGGCAAACCAGGTAAATTCCGGACCTTGAAAATTCAAGTCCTGAAGTTAAGCATTCGAAATGAAGCTTTGGAACAGGTTTATCCTCCATAATTCTGGAGCGGCCCCTCCCCATTTTTCAAACGACCACTGAATCTCGTTGAAATCCCCAAGGCATAGCCAAGGACAATTTCGAGGCGAAAACCGATTATATCAAGCGCCAAAAGGCTTTCTTTTCATTATCATGAGGGTTGCCATACATGAAAGTGAATTTACAAAAAAAACCTTCCGAAGTGAAACAAACCAACGTATCTACGAAGTTAACTAAAGAAGCAATGACAGAGACAGTAACATAATCATCCCAAAAAAAGGGCTAACCCACCACCAGTGTGAACAGGGTCAACAACAAAATGATCCTGGAATTTCAATTTCTTCCTCCAAGCTAGGATTTGGTCTTTGGGCTGTTTGGTCTCCATCAAAAAAAGGATCTGAGGAGATTGACGTTTAGACAATCTCGATAGAGCTTGCTTTGTCAGGGGGGATCCAAATCCCTGACAATTCCATAAAAGTATTCTCATGGTTGATCTATTGCTGCCCCAGGCCAGCCACCACGGCTATCGATCTTCCTCACTCGGGTAAGAGATTTCCTCAAAACGGGGAGCAGGGGGATTTGGATTATCAGGGATATCATGACGAATAACATGGACTTGCTCTGCCACTTAAATCTGAACTTCGAACAGGGAATCACCTTAAAGGATTGTACCATAGAGATGGGTAGCTTGGTCCTGATAGAAAGAGGCATGATTAGTAATAACACCTCTAGTAGTGTTTCCACGACCTCCTCTAGGGTAGTTTCGACCGCGATCGCGACTTCTACCTCTTCTAGCTAAAGTGGAGTTTGAGGATTTGCCACGACCCCGACCATTACCTCGACCCCTACCAGAAGAACTACTTGGGCGATTCTGAGGGGGAGGAGAAGCAGGGAGGCCTAGAACATCTTCTTCATCTATGGGATCTGACTGACATGATCTTTTTGAAGCTGGAATTTCTTCAAAATCCGATCCCACACGTTTGAGATTTAGTTGTTGAAGAGTAGAAGAGATTATGGTAATAGAGGGATCGATGGGTGGGGAAGGAAGAGCAGGATGGTGGAATGAATCTGAAACTGGTAGTTGGGGAATAGAGATTGAATTTGGAATGAGAGGTAGATCGTAAAGGGAAGGGGTTGCTGTGGGATATGGATGAGAGCTAATTTCTAGATCAATTGGGTGTGGGTTGTGTTGGGTGAGAAAAAATGGTGGGCTGAATGGTTTGGGCTTGAAATTCATGATTGACAGTAGATGGGCCAGCGGTATCGGTTGGAGAAGAGGTCCCTAGGAGAGCTAAGGAATTAGCAAGCAGAAAAGTTGACTGATAATCTAGGTAGGCATTAGGAGGGATTGATGGAGGGGTAGGCCTGAGAAAAGGATTAGCAGCAAGGATTGCCTCAATTTGCTCGTCAAACATATGGGCCTTCCTTTTATCCATTAGGCCGAATATCACATTTTCACTCCACCCTGTGTGATTGACATCGTCGTCCGCCATGTGAGCATCTTCCCGAACAATAGGATTCTCCATTGGCTCATTGATAGTAAGAACTCCTGACCTTCGAGGATGATGCGGAGGGATGAGAGGATTTGGATGGTGGTGCGTGTCCGAGAGGTTGGCAGGGTTGGGTAGAATGGCCTCTGGGTCTTGGGTTGGCAGATTAAACATATCAGAAATAGGATTGTTAGCTTCCAGGGCTTGAATAAAGACTAAAGCCGGGTTTACCAGAGGAAGAATCTCTGCTGCATTTGGGTCATTGATGTTAGCATCTTCTTCGGGTTGCTCTGGGAGAAGATTGAGAGGAGGGAAGATACGTCATGCCGTCTTGGCTTGCATCCACACACCAAATTTTGGAGGACGAGGATTTATGGTATTTGTGCATGGAGTTGGTGCTGGAAACGTGCATGATCTCGCGACGTGGCCAAGACGGCCGCAATTATGACAAAACGTAGAGAGTCTCTCATATTTGATCTGAGCTCTCATCCTCTCATTTGCATGGCGAAACCGAAACCCGGACATGAGAGGGCGACGAGAGTCAATCTGCATCCTTATGCGAAGAAATCCTCTCCATCCCCCTGGACTTTGAGGATCCTCAGCCAAGTTAACTGTTCCAATCGCCTCCCCAATGGTCATAGCATTCCGAAGAGTCATATGACATAGAGGAAGTCCATGGACCTGAATCCATATGGGAAGTATATGAAGAGGGAGATCGCTGAGGCGACTTTCCAAAGGCTAGTTATGGATGCTAAAGCTACATCCCATAACAGACCAGGGGCAGCTTGCCATGAGGCGTTGACCTGCTTCTTCATTTTCGACAGTGATGGAATAGATTCGATAATCTTGGATAGGTTCTAGATGGAACCATCCAATCCCCTGCCAAGCTTGTCTAAGAATGCGAATAACTGCAGGTACTTTGAGGGGTTTTGTCAGAGATGACATAGCCGATCAACTGGAGGGGAAAGTTTTCAAGCTGGGCAAGGTCCAGTTCGTCAAGGTTGAGGTCATCTTGTGGTTCAGCCATGGTGGGAACCGGGTAGATAGAAGAAATATGATATGAAGTGAGAAGGTGTATGCTTGTAGCTTAGCTCACTTGATAGATTTTTTTAGGATGGGGGATGTGAGATACTCCCTGATGTATACTGCTCTATTATATAGAGATCGGGCCGTATATCGAGAGAGTTGCATGGCAGAGTGATTTGAAAGGACGGTGGAAAAGCTTATTGGTTGCGAAGCTATTTGGCAGTGGATCCTGGGGGATGACCAGATGGCTCAAGGGGCAAGTTTGAATGAGGGAATAATTGCAGGTATAGCAGAGTAATATGAAGGAACATAGAGTAGTAAATGCTGCATGTTGGGCCAAGTTGAAAACAAAGAATCAGGTCATAGAAATTCAGATACAGAGAGTACGTGGCTAGGGGATCGGTGCAGGCTGTGG